>JARBWK010000008.1:116593336-116832646 GCA_030556195.1 Anolis apletophallus
AGAATCTTCTCTAGTAGCCCCGTGGTAGACCCCTGCCTCAGGTATAATGCAGACTTAACTCCATCCTCTCGAGTAGCCGATGAATCAGTATCTCTTGATCCATTTCCTCCTCTCCATTCTGTTTTCAGGGGATTACATGAAATGGACCACAAAATATTACAAATAACTTTTGGTCAAACGGATCCAGGCCCAAGCCCAGTATCTGGTGCAATGTAGAAATCATAAACCCTTGTGCCAGCAGGTCGGAGGTTCAAAACTGGGGAGAACACGAATGAGCTCCCTCTGTCATCTCCAGCTCCCCATGTGGGGACATGAGAGAAGCCTCCCACAAGGAAGGTAAAACATTAAAACATCAGGGCATTCCCTGGACAATGTCCTTGCAGATGGCCACTTCTCTTACACTAAAAGCCACTTGCAGTTTCTCAAGTCCCTCCTGACACGAAAAAAACAAACTTGAAACCAACACTCTACTGCCAGAAAAAAAAAATTGTTATCTTGGGCCACTTTCACTTATCTATCTTACTCTGATCTACTTCTCAGCATAGTGTCCTCAGAATCAGTATGGAGGTGTTGAATCTCTGAAAGATATTGAAGCCTAAGGGAATTTATGAATGAATAATTCAGTTTATCACAAAATTATGGCCAAAGGAATGAATGGTAAAGTAGTTTCTTGAACAATAATACAGTAGGTCTAAGCATTGTGCTAATCCATCTACTTAAAAATGTTGGCAGCAGGCATGGGGCTAAGGGGGCTCAGCAAATTCTCAGGGGGTCTGCAAAAGGTCTTACTGGTACATTATTTAAACTGTTATGTTTATTCATATCATGATCTGATCACCATGCTCATTATATCCCACATTAATGGGGTTATTGGGATAACAATACAAAAGGTTTGCTTGGGTATACCCTCTTCCACCCAGTCTCAGCCCCCCCGAACCAAACTCTGCCCCCCCCCCCCGAACCAAAATCCTGGCAACGGCCCTGGTTGGCAGGCTAGGCTTGGTTCTTGCTGTCAGCAACAAGAGCACTTGGACAATGTGGTCAAACGCAGACTTTCTCCTCCCTCTTCCCATTCAGTCTTTCCTTGCTCACAAAAACATTTTTCCTCATCCTGAGTAGATACTTGTTTTAATCAAAAACCAAGATAATACCTCTTACATATACAGAAGCCAGCTGAACCAGTAGTTGAATCTTGCGTTATCATTTGGGACTCAACTTCACTAACCACTTAGGTTGGTGTGTCATTGGATCAGTCTCACAGTGACTAAACATTGCACGGGGTAGATCCGGTTTAACCCGTGGTAAGGCTGCCTTAATGTGGCCTTGCCCCAGCTAAAGCAAAGTTGTGGGAATGACCAAGATTTAGGCTCTCCCCCCCAACTTAGGGCCAGTGAAGACAATGGGCTGGTTCCTCTGGGGTGCCAGTTTGGCCCCGCATTGCCTATCAGTGTAAAAAGGCCCTTGGTGACTCCACCACAACTGAAGTCAGAAAGGTGCAAGCGTACAGGACAGGTTGCATGGTAGACACAACTTTACCCCTCGAATACTTCACCCCTCTCTCTGCCTCTCAATTCTACCACATCTGTTGTAGGCAGGGCTGTGGAGAAATAACCCTAATTAAGGGCCTATACATCTGGACCCTGGGCAAGATACATGATTGGACCCCACTCACCACAGACATTGTGGCCACTCTGGGATTTTGAAATATCCAGATTTATTTTCTAATGTAATGGTTCCTTCACTATTTCCACACCTTCAGGGTTGCCTAGATCAAAGTGAAAAATAGATGCCGTGATTTGAGTCTATCATTTTTCTCCCCCAGTAAACCATATTAATCTGTGGAAGAGACCTATGACTTTTAAATGTTAGTGTGGTTTCTTTTCCACCTTTTTTCCGGTTATATATAGTTATTGGCATAATATGACCTAAGCTTTTTTAATGGTCAAAATGGCCTGCAACATTAAGCAAAAGCATCTTGTGATGAATGCATAATCTACAATTATGGCCCTGTAATCAATTCATAATCTTTACATGTTCATGATCATGGCAATGGTGTAGGGACAGTATGTAGGGACCATAAAAGTCTCCCAATCTTGAATTACCAGGCTGTAGTTACTGTGAGCAATGGAAGTATGTTATCTTGTTGATTAGTGCTTAGATGACCAACCTTTCTACCCACTCTCACCATTGATCTCTGATGTGAAGAGGAATTGCAACATTATCAATCACTGGTAGGAAAGGAGTGGAAATGTCACTCGGCTCCATCCTAACCAGTAGGAGAACATACCTCTGATGCTCACAATTCTGCTGCCTGTGAAGGAAGGATCAGGAAGATCAGACCAGGCAACATTATTTAGTTAACTATGGATTACAGGTACACATACTTAGCAGACAATTCCTGCTGTTTTTCACAAACACAAATATAGACGAACAGAGGCAAACTCTGGCCACCAGGCGGAGCTGATGCACTTCTCATCTCTCAGCGTTCCCAGCATCCCTTGTTTCTTCCGCATTCCTAATAATGGCCTCATAATTCAGTCAAAATTTGCCTCCCCACTTAATGTGGTACCTTTATCACCTACTTGACAGATGCAACTGTCTTTCAGGCTGCAAAGGTCAACAGCAGGCTACACTTAAGGTCGAGCACCCACCTCGACCCGGGCAGGCCTCAAACTCATGACCTACTGGTCAGAGAGATCTTATGCGGCTGACACGTAGCCAGCTGCACCACATCCCCGGTGCTACATGACATTGCAAAGTGATAAATCAATTGGAAATCATCCTTCTCATGGATGAATTCCAATATCTTTCATGCCATCCACAGTATAGAAAACATCACATTCTGTTTAAGGTTCCATGCAATATTTTGAGAATAAGAAGAGCAAGCCCCACTATTAGGTAGTTGGAGACAACAGCATACTGTTGGACAACACAGTGGTAGGTAGTTTGTAGCCCATGCAGCATCCTCACAACTACTTTGCTGTCTTCAAAAGTGGTGGAGGTAGTATTCTAATTGATTTCTGAATGCAGAACTGGATGAATGAGAGCTTCTTTAAAATGGTTATTCCTTAATGTCCCAATAAAATCAGAAGGCCATCTCGTTTCTACTCCAGAGATTGCATCCTGCTGGTGATGGCAGTTAGTGCTATCTCTTCTGTCCCATTCAAGGCTTTTTATTGATGGAGTAACTGCCCTGTCAAACAGTTTGTACATCACTGTCACTTACTTTGTACAGCTTTACAAGAACGTGTTTTGAGATGCTTCCAAATGCCTTGGGCATGAAGAAGGACCATTTCATCAACTAATGTGCAATCTGTGGGTGATGGCTTCTGACTGTCAGTTCAGTTTTCACATAGTCTTTATAAGAACTGACTTATCACTTGAAAATATGGCTGCTCACAAAGCAAGAGGCATGGGGTTAAGGGGTGCCACAACATGGTCCGTCTGCCATCCATCCATCCATCCATCCATCCATCCATCCATCCATCTATCTATCTATCTATCTATCTATCTATCACAATCAATATCGAATATTATCTATTAATGGTGGCTGGTGTCTTCCCCATCAGTGAGGTGGCTAAACTGCTAGGTTTTAATCTGAGTTTAGTTCATAGATACCACTGCTTTTGATTGTCCCACCCATCTGTTTTTGTACAGGAGTCACCCCATTAAATCTGTCATTTAAGCCTTTGTTCCTCTTCTATACCTGAATTTTGCTTCCTCGGGGTGTTTAATGTCTTAGGATTTACTGGTTGTCATGATCTGTTTATCATGTGTTTCACTTCCGTTGTGGAATGGCTTCATCAGAAAATCCTCTATAGTAGCTGATGAAGGTTTCAGGGAGTTTATACTGAAATATGGAATTTATTTAGATTTAGGCAATTCTGACATTGCTCAATTATGGGTCAAGTCTGCAATTCAACTATAAGTCTTCTTTGTTTGTTTAGCTGAGGTTCTTTGTCCATGTGGCTCAAAATGCATATTCTTGTGAAATGGCTATGTACATAACTTTACCCAGCAGAAATTGAGTTGGCAAATGCTAAAATCCCTGTTACATGTCTTGCAGCATTAGGATTGACTGCTCCATTGTCATGTCAATACCAGTTCTTCAGAAAATCTGTCTTGTTCAATGGACGGCCGGAGCCTTTTATCTGAAATCATTTTAAAAAGCATTGCAAGTCTCCTCCTTAGGGATAGGGACATCTCTCCATTTTATTTTTGTATCCTTTCCAAGAATCTCATCAGCATTTTCCCTGTGTTCAAATATTATACTGGATTGTCAATCCTTTGCGTGTGTTTGGTACTCACTTTTCCTAATGTATGCATATAAACACATTTTAAATATATACATCTTCACATATTTTCCCCATTGACTGAATCTTGTTTCTGTAAATTATTCAAATGTATACATGTATGCATTCACTTACATACTAATTGCACGAGAGTGGAAGAATCCGACACAGTTGCCTTCCAATGACAGTAACCAAAAGATAACATGCATACTTGCATCAATAGTTATACAGATCACAAATGGAATAAATTGAGGGTGGGAATCACAATTCATATAAATTTCTTTCCCATTCTGACACTTCCTCAGCTTGCTTTGCAGCCAGAAAAAGCCATTTGGGACAGCTTGACTGAGCTGTAAGATAAAGGAAAAAAAATAACCGAGACTGTGAAAAATAATAAGCAAGCAAACGGTGTTTATGCTGCCGGATATGAAGAATATTCACAATTTTTTTTCTTAATATGGCCGAATGCATGAGATTATTCATATTGTAAGATTTAATGAAGAAAATTGTGCAAAATGACTTGAATTGCCCCTTCGCTTTTGCAGGTGTAACTTTTGCAGATTTTATTATTTGCAGATTTGGCTAAGAGTCAAATGCTGGAGGACTTGGAGATATTTTAGAGAGGTGTTCTCTCAGGTTTAAAAAACATAGCATTTTTAAAAATTCACAGTTTTCACACTTTTGAAGGTTTCTGTGCTTCTAACCCCCACAAAAGCTCACTGGAGCTCACCGTTTTCTTTTTTCTGTGAGAAAACTATCCAACAATAGCAAACAGGCAAAAATGCAGTAGGACTGTATCAAAATCTTATAATAAAGTGTACAGTACATACGTGTACCTCTGGAGTGACGAATAACTGGATAAATATCCCAAAGAACCAAGGCAATAGAAGGGACATACGTAGGGCCAAATATAAGTCCGCAATATCAGAGACCGTGTCCTATGTAAAGTCACAAAAGGTTGCATAAGAGTCCGTAAATAGAGTCCATAATATTAAAGTCCAAGTCCATTGGTTCGCCATCTGGGTGAAACACTTTTGGAACCAATGGACTTGGACTTTAATACTATGGACTCTATTTACGGACTCTTCAGCAACCTTTTGGGACTTTACATAGGACACAGACTCTGATATTGCGGACTTATATTTGGTCCTACGTATGTCCCTTCTATTGATTTGGTTCTTTGGGATATTTATCCAGTTATTCGTCACTCCAGAGGTACATGTATGTACACTTTATTATAAGATTTTGATACAGTCCTCCTGCGTTTTTGCCTGTTTGCTATTGTTGTTACATTAGTCCTGCTCTTTGTTGTACAGAAAACTAGCCAAAACAGGGTAGTTTGCAAAGGCTACTTACAATTCATTATTTATCCTGTGCACGCTAGAATATAATAGGATAGAAGCATGTGATGGTCTTGCAAGCCTCCTACACAATTCGGTGGGGTGTGTTTCTGTTCAACAGCCAAAAATCAATGCGGGGAATCACTTTCACAATTTCATTTCTGATTTATTTTCATCTTCATTCTTTCAAAATATAAGTGGATAGTGGAATGCAGATCTATATGACATCAAAACGGTATTAGGCCCTCCGTTTCGCCGTTTCCGGCTTCTTCGGGACCTGCCACACAATATCCACTGTACCAATCCACTGGTCCAATATATATTAGATTAAACATAAAGGTTCTTATAATATATAATCAGTATAGCATTGCACATATTTTACAACCTATAAGCATAGGCGTGATCCCACATAAGAAAACACAATCCCCTAAATGGCAAGAGGCAATCAATACATACCCAACATCATCAATAGTAACATATATATGTGGACGGAGCCACATATATATGTTACTATCGATGATTTTGGATTTTGGGTATGTATTGATTGCCTCTTGCCATTTAGGGATTGTGTTTTCTTATGGGATCACGCCTATGCTTATAGGTTGTAAAATATGTGCAATGCTATACTGGATTATATATTATAAGAACCTTTTATGTTTAATCTAATAGATATTGGACCAGTGGATTGGTGCAGTGGATATTGTGTGGCAGGTCCCGAAGAAGCCGGAAACGGCGAAACGGAGGGCCTAATACCGTTTTGATGTCATATAGATCTGCATTCCACTATCCACTTATATTTTGAAAGAATGAAGATGAAAATAAATCAGAAATGAAATTGTGAAAGTGATTCCCCGCATTGATTTTGTGCTTGCAAGTCTCCTACTCAGAAAATAAAATGTCTATTTTCTTCCCCAAAAGTACAGTGTTTGAGCGGAATGCATCCTAGACTTCAGAGATCCTCCCTTGACTAGAGTGCTTCCACACAAGACCTAAATGCACATCAAAACAGGTTAAAAAACCCAATTTGATACATGCTTAAATGCCATCCCCCCCCTCCCCAAAGCATGAGCTTTCCCAGGGGTGGGTGGCTGCTACATGTCATCCCGGTAACAACAGGGATGGCATGCAGCTACCCTGAAGAACCCCAAAATAACCCTTAAAAAAACTTACCCAGCCAAATAAATGACATGCCAGGAGACTGAGGCGGAGGGGGGCAAGGAAGAAAATCGCCCATCCCCTCATTTCCTGGCACATAATTTCTTTGTGCCAGGAGGATTGAAGGAGTACCTTAATGGTGGATGGGTAAGTTTTATTTTAAATGTTCAGTAATAAAGGCAAAATTAAGTAATCTCTCTCCTTCATGCTCTTGTGAAGCAAACAAGCTCAGTTCTTTCATAAGCAATAGGGGGTGAAGAAATGTTATTGTGGGGACTATGGAAAGACAGTCAGGGATGGATGCTGTTTGAGTGCCTTGAAATGCATTCCATGCAGTGGCTGTTACCAAAGGTCAGTGCACAGGTCTTAAATCAGAGTGGCATCTCCTGGGTTGCAGCTGTTGATGTCCACGTGAAAGCAAGATGCAGGGATGAAGGGCAGGCCTCTCTCACCAGGTTTGCTCAAATGTTAGTGCAAGTTGCTTTCCTGCTAAGAGGCTTTGATTATCATTGGGCCTTCTTTTCCGAGAGAGAAGAAAGGAAAACATACAAAAGGTGTTCTCCTTTAACACAATCCTCTTCCCCTCCTCCTCCTTTCCTTCTTCTCTTTTGTCTCCTCCTGCTTCCTCCTGTTTTTTCTTCCCGCTTCTTCTGTTCAGCCTCTTCCACCACCTCCCCATTCTCCTTTCCAAATGTAGGTCTTTCCAAATGTAGGTCTGTGTTGTTGTAGGTTTTTCGGGCTATATGGCCATGTTCTAGAAGCATTCTCTCCTGATGTTTTGCCTGCATCTATGGCAGGCAAAACGTCAGGAGAGAATGCTTCTAGAACATGGCCATATAGCCCGAAAAACCTACAACAACCCAGTGTTTCCGGCCATGAAAGCCTTCGGCAATACAAAGTGTAGGTCTTCTCCAACTTAATGCCCTGCAGATGCATTAGATCTCAAGTTCCATAATCCCCAGCCCAAGCACCCAATGGTTTAGGGCAGTGGTTCTCAACCTGTGGGTCCCCAGATGTTTTGGCCTTCAACTCCCAGAAATCCTAACAACTTGTAAACTGGCTGGGATTTCTGGGAGTTGTAGGCCAAAACTCCTGGGTTGAGAACCAATTGTTTAGGGTGATAGGCATTGAAGCCCAGAATTTTGAGACGGAACCAGATTGAAGAAGGTGGCTCCTCCTATCATTTTCAGGAAACACTTTTGACTGCTGAAAAACATGGCAGTTCATGCAACCCATACCTTGCAAACCAGGAGGACAGGAGATGCCTGTACTTGCATGGTTGCAATCCAACAGCAGGTTGAGTTTCTGTTGTGAAATAATTAGGAGTGTTAGTTGTACCTTCTCATTACTGTGTGTAGCAGATTATCATTGCCCAGCTGGCAGCCTTTTGCTGGCCTTGTTTTGCAAGTATCTTTGTGCAAAGGAGAAGTTTTCTACATGTGAATTGCAGTCATTGCAGATGCCGTTTATTGCTCTCTATCCCTGACAAGACCATCCACCCCAACACTCTGTTGACAAACAGTGGCGAGTCAATAAAAAGAGAGATTCCAAAATCTATTGTGGAGACTGCAGCCAAAAAGTGGGCTGGGCTGAAGCCATAGTCCAGAGCTTGGCAAAGTTAGCCCTATGATTTGCAGCTTACAGAATACCCAATCTGTATGGCTACTGGCCATGCTGGCAGTGAAGTTTGGCAACTGTAAGGCAGAAAGTAACTTTGCCAAGCTCTAGTGCTACCATGTGATTTCTCTTTCTCACTCAAGTTCATACGTGCCCTCCCATCTGTTTTATTGTGACTTCTTTCCTTTATCTTTTCCCTCTCTTTGACCCATTGTCTTTCTGCCTCTCCATCCCACCCCTCCTTTTCAGTTTCTCACATGTTCTGTCTCCACCGCTGCCTCTTCTGCTCTCTCTCCCCTTCCCAAGCAACCGCGTGCTTTAAAAGCCTGGTTGTGGGCATGAGGTGATCTTCCAGGGGGTGGAGTCATCCATAGGGTGATCAGCAGGGCTTTCCCAAGCAGCATCCCTCCAAAAGGAACCCATAGAGAAATCAGGTTTTAAAAGCAGCAGCAACAACTCAATTATACTCATTTTATAAATCCTTGACCACTGTGTAAGTGTGAGGCAAAGGACATCATGGGTGCCAATGGTTGGCGAGTGGACTGGAGACTCCCCATAAAAGTTATTACATATGACTTTACTCCTTGATATGTCACCATACTAATGCAACTAAAGTGTTATCTACAGACAAAAAGTCCGCTTTGACTCACATTTTCTTGGTCTGTAGTGGTTGTGCTTATGCCACACACATGCTTATTAAATTGAATGAAAATGCCATTATCAGCCTTATGTTTCTCCTTCACTAAGTCATACTTTTGTTATTGAAATAAAAAAAACACATGGTGTCTAGTAATCTGATGTTTTAACTATTACTTCCTAACCTGTTGGTTCTACTATTGGCCTCTAAACCAGTGTTTCTCAACCTTCCTAATGCCGCGACCCCTTAATACAGATCCTCATGTTGTGGCGACCCCCAACTATAAAATTATTTTCATTGCTACTTTATAACAGGACTTTTGCTACTGTTATGAATCATAATGTAAATATCTGATATGCAGGATGTATTTTTATTCACTGGACCAAATTTGGCACTAATACCCAATATGCCCAAATTTGAATACTTGTGGAGTTGAGGGGAGGATTGATTTTGCCATTTGTGAGTTGTTGTTGCCAGGATTTATAATTCACCTACAGCCAAACAGCATTCTGAACTCCACCGACAATGGAATTGAACTAATCTTGGTACACAGAATTCCCATGACCAACAGAAAATACTGGAAGGTTTTGGTGGGCATTGACATTGAGTTTTGGAGTTGTACACCTACATCTAGAGAGCACTGTGGACTAAAACAATGGACCAAACTTGGCACGAATACTCAAAATGTCAACACTGATGAAGTTTGGGGAAAACAGATCTTGACATTTGGGTTGAAGTTGCTGGGATTTATAGTTCATCTGTAATCAAAGAGTCTCTTTAACTCCACCAACAATAGAATTGGGCTAAACTTCCCACATAGAACCCCTATGACCAACAGAAAAGACTGTGTTTTCTGATGTTCTTTGGCGACCCCTCTTTGGAATTATTGTTAGTACCTATGGTAGACCTCAATTTACCAGATTTATTGAGGGAATATTTACTCTGGGAATCTGAGGAGGACTATTTTGAAGCGGACTATTTGGATTATACCATCAAACCCTATGAGGGTATAGATCGCATTGGATGATATACATAACTGCGTTGGTTGGCTGGTAGGATCCCATTGGGGATAGTTATGTGATGATTTTGATACCATGTTATGATTCCCTTCGAATGTGTTAATTTTCTGGATACAATTTATTGAATACAATTGAATATATTTCTATAAGATTATTGACTCCCTTGAGGATTAGACCCCTCTGATACCCCCTTGCGAACCCCCCAGGGGTCCCGACCCCCAAGTTGAGAAACGCTGCTCGAAACCATTTATTTTTCAAACTACCAGGGACACATCAATGCATTGTGAGTCAACATTATATGTACACTGGCTGAGCAGAGACTTTACAATGGAAGATCCACCAGTAAATAAGATGCCAATGGTCGCATACCCATCATGCCAAATGGATAGTCTGCCCTTAACCACCACTATATCTTTGGCAAAAGGAGTGGAGATTTTGAAAAAAAGCAGAGAGAAGCTATCTCTGACTAGCAAATGTGTAGAGGATAGAAGGAGCCAGCCAACTCCTGCTTGAAAGCCATAAATTAACCTCATGTGCTTCCCTAATGGGAGCATGATTTATCTCTAGCCTTCTGTCTCAACTAATTGAGTTCATACTATCCGGTGATTCATGCCACAGAAAAGGGTTCCAGAGAAAATGGGTCCTCCAAAAGCAGCTTTTACTCCCCTTTTCACGAAAGGCCCCAAGTGTTTCACCCCTCCTCCTTTTTCTTTATTAGCCAGGGACCCACAATGCTTTTAAAGCCAAGAAGTCTTTGAAAACGAACATTTAACCCGGAATCAAATCAATCACTGACAAGGGTTGAATTTCAACCCTGATGGGAGGATGGCAGCCAGGTTTTGTCGAGAGAAATGGTTCCCTTCTCTGTGAATTCCCTCAATGCTGAACACCCTGACTATCAACTGCTGTGGCCCCAAGAGTCGTAAAATGGGGCTACGAAAAATTCCTGTGAAATTCAAAAGCTTGCATGGCAGCCCCAGCTTGCCCGGCATGTATATCATCTTTTATTCCTATGTCTCTGAAAGGATATGAAAAGTATACTGTTATAAAGAAATGCTTTAATTATGAAATTCATGGGGTCACCATAAGTCGATAAGCAAAGGCACACATGTGCACATTCCAGGGTAAGCGCAATAAACAAAAGGCAATGAAATAATTAAAATGCAGATGAAGTAAATCAAAATGGAATATGCAATTTACGACCAGGGTAGTAGGACAAGAATGAGATTTTATTTTGTAATACATAGCATGGAGAAATATGCACAAGTGAGATCCAAATTATATTTTGTTTCTTGACCAGAATTTGTGAATTCTCATAGAATTATTCATACATGGCTTCTATGCAGAGTAAAGGTATGTACATATGTGTTTTGCACAATCATGAAATCTTCTGGAACCACCCAATGTACTTTGAACATAGAACAGGGTGGAGAACTGTGGAAGGCTAGGGCTGCATAAGCCCCACAGGAGACCTTGGAGAACTGTATCTCCAATCCCCACAATAAAGCAGAGCAGCGTTTTTTCCATCTGCGCCAGGCGAGGCGGCTGGTGTCCTACCTTTCCGGTGACAACCTAGCTGTGGTAATCCAGGCCATGGTCATCTTGAGACTGGACTACTGTAACACCCTTTACATTGGCCTTCCTTTGTCGGTAATCCGGAAACTGAAGATGGTGCAAAACGCTGCGGCTCGATTGCTGGCTGGAGTGACACTAACATGCCACATCACACCAGTCCTCCAGCGTTTGCACTGGCTTCCCATCGAGTACCGGATTGCCTTCAAAGTGCTGGTGTTAACCTTTAAGGCCTTGCATGGTCTGAGGCCAGTGTATCTGAAGGACCGCCTCTCCCTGCACATTCCCCAGAGACCACTACGGTCCATGGACCAAAACCTATTGGAGGTTCCATCACTCAAGATTTGCCGCTTGTCATCAACACGGCAGCGCACCTTTTCTGTAGTAGCTCCTACCCTGTGGAACACCCTTCCGGCAGAGGCATGAGCAATAATGGAGTTACAGACCTTCAGGAGGGCCTGTAAGACTACCCTGTTCCGCCAGGCATTTAATCTCTAAGGTTGTGCTTTCCATTCTGGTCCTAATCTGTCTTTATTCTGTTTTTAACTACGTTGTATTGTGTATTCATTGTTGTGAACCACCCTGAGCCTTTTTGGGAAGGGTGGCATATAAATCGAAATAATAAATAAATAATACCCCCCCCCCTTTTCCCCTTCTCAAACACCCTCCAAATGATCTCTGGGATGTGTGGAACTTTTGCCACAACAGCAGTTATTTATTTATTGTGTCAGGAGCGAACCAAACAGTTGCATTGTTATTAAAAACAAACAAACAAATAACAGCAGTGAAAAGCATGGCAATAAAAATCTATTTGAACCCCCCCTTTTCTGGACATGAAAAGACCAGTGTGTGGAGGGTGGGGTGGGGTGACATTGTGGGCACCCCCCATACGCCTTAAGCCAGGGATCATTCAGGGTATTTGAGGCAGGCAATTTTTGACTTTTGATGGGGTGCATATGGCCCACAAATACACTTTGTCAACCCCGGGCATAAAATATTAATCCAATCTTATTTTGATGTGTTGATCTGTAGGGAGGTAAAGATTAATCTTCCATATTTACTTTCTTCCACTTTCAGCCCCTATGTTCTGCTCAGCTTGCTCCTGGATGATCAGCCAACTTTCCTTAATTTGACAGATTTTTATTGTCTTTTTTTAAAAAAAAGGTTAAATTGAAAATAAAATAGCATATTTGAACAGATAATAATTGTCTATTGTAAGCATACATTATAATAACATATTTATAAATATAAATATATTTATGATATTTATAATATAAATGATGTAAATAAATAAATATTTCTATATTATCTATTCACATAGATTCATTCAGATTCATTCGTATTACATTTTTTAAAAAAATTATCCCATCTCCTCCCACCATTCTTCCCTACCCCCTCCGACCACTTTTTTCTCTATATCTTTGTTTTTAACCATGAACACAACTTTTGTAATCTTTGTACAATATCTGTCCTGGCTTCACCTTCTTCTACCCATTTTATATATGTTGCCCATTTCTCTTTAATGTCTTCTGTTTTGTCCTCCTGTGAATCTTCTTGGGTTATACATGCAATAATATCTTATTGGACTTGTTCAAATAAATAGTTATTCCAATTTTTGAAATTCCATTCCCCCCCCCCATCTCTCCACCCCCAGGGTATTACCGCCTTGCCTGCTAAAGCCATTGCTTTAAATAAGTCTTGGTTCTTCGCAGCAATGTTTTTATTCCCAGTAATTGCCATTAACACAAATTCCATATTGACTTGGATTGTTATTTTGAAAAGTTTCCCAATTTTCCTAATTACCTTATTCTAAAAAGTTTTTGCATTTAAACAGTCCCACCGTATATGTGCATACCAGCCTTTCTCCACTTTACAGTGCCAACACATTGGGCTTAATCCTGTTCCCATATTTGCTAATTGAGCTGGTGTCCTGTACCATTTCCAGATGAATTTTCTTTCTAATTCTTTATGTTTTTCCATTTTAATTTTATTTACCTCCTTCTTTAATTCCTCAATAGTTTGTTTTGTGGGTGTCCTTTCCTTCTGCCATTTATTTTGTAATGTTCTTACTCCAGATTTTTACTGTGTCAAAACATTTTCATTACCCAACAAAAAAATCATCTGTCGTATTTACTTCTGCGAGCAACTAAGTGTCTTATGAGCAACTGAGCTGCCATTTTTAATTCTGTGAGGGCGCTTCTACACATGAGAGAAATGTGCGCCAGAGTGAGTTTTTAAAACCTGGTTTGGCATGCATTTCTTTCCTCACCCCCAAAATCCCAGGCTATCCTGGCGGGGGGAGGTGTCATCTAGATGCCATCTTGGTAACTCCCGGGATGGCATCCAGCCACCTCAAAGTCCCTCAAAACAAAGCTTAAGATTGGGCCACCATTAAGGTGATCCTTCAGTCCTCCTGGCACTAGAAATGATGTGCCAGAACATGAGGAGAGGGGGAGGAGTGATTTTCCTCCGTCCCCACCCTTGAGCTCCAGGATGGCAAATGGGGATTCACCTCCCAGGTAGTTCCAGTTGGTCCTGGAACTACCCGGAGTGAGTCCCCACAGGCCCAATACCCCATTATCTCTGGGCCTTTCAGGACACCCTGCTTTGTTCTGAATTAATTCAGTTTTACCAGAAGCATTGTTTGATGCCTCCAGTAAAACCGAAACAGGTCTCGCTTTAAAGCCCTGTCTGGATAGGCCTTGAGTGACTCTACCATATGTTTCCCTCCTTTCACCTGCAAAACAGTTTAAATTGTAGTCCTGATTATGTTGTGATTTGAGTATTGGACTAGGACACGGTGATCAAAGTTCGAATGTCCACTTGGCCATAGAATCATACTGGCTCACCTTGGACAAGTTGCAATTTTTCAGACTCAGAAGGTGGCCAATGGAAATTCCTTTCTGAAGAAATTCTGCCAAGTAAACACAATGATTAGAATCGCCATAAGCCAGAAATATCTCAAAGGGGCACAACCAAATCAACCTCTAAGACACCACACCCAATTTTATTGGTTTATGAAGATGAAGCAATGAGGTACATGATGATAAGTCACATACTTTCCATAATTCAAGGTGATGGTGTTAACTTTCAAAGCCTTGCATGGTCTGGGGCCGCTGTATCTGAGGGACCATCTTTTCCCCTACCAACCCCAGAGGTCACTTCGTTCCGAACAAATGAAACTTCTTGAAGTACCAACCTTCAAAGCAACCCGTCTTACATCGACTCGGCGCAGCACCTTTTCTGTATTTATTTATTTGGTTTTATATTCCGCTCCTCCCTGCAGGCTCGGGGTGGATCACAGCAACATTCAATAAAAACAACGAGATACAACAATGTTAAAAGATGGAAAACTGATGCTTTGCTGACCATGGAGACCTGGGTCCAGATGAACACCTAGACTCTTAACGAGGGATGACGGGCTAAGTTGCTCGCCATCCAGGTTAGGCAACCGGCACTCATCCAGCCCAGGGCGACCGGGCCACAAGATTTCCGTCTTCGACGGATTCACCTTCAGCCAGCTGGAACGCAGCCATCCAGTCACGGCTTCAAGGCAGTGGTGGAAACAATCGGGTACGGCGTCCAGCCTGCCGCCCATTCTCAGCAGAAGCTGGGTGTCATCAGCGTACTGATAACACTCCAGACCAAAGTCGCGGGCCAGCTGGGCCAGGGGGCGCATATAAATGTTGAATAATAAAGGAGAGAGGATGGCCCCCTGGGGGACCCCACAAGTTAATGGGAGCCTCCCAGAGACCTCCTCTCCCCTCTCCACACGTTGTCCCCGGTCCTGGAGGAAGGAGGCCACCCATTTAAGGGCAGTCCCCCTCACTCCAGTCACGGCTAAACGGTGGGTCAACAATGCGTGGTCTACTGCAGTGTCTCTCAACCAGTGTGCCATGAGCGATCATCAGGTGCGCCGTGGGAAATTGGAACCGGGAGAGGGGGAAGAGTCTAGTGTGTTGAAGTATAAAAACCCTAAGAAACCTACCTCGATAAAGGCACAAAATTACAAACACCCCCCCTCCCCACCCGTTGTCTACTTGGTCTCTCTCTCCCTCTCCATACATTGGGAAGGTCCGCCTCCCTTTCCCCAAGTAGAGACCTCCTCTTGCCTCCTGGGGGTTCTGTGTGGGAAGTTTGACCCAGTTCTATCATTGGTGGGGTTCAGAATGCTCTTTGATTGTAGGGGAACTATAAATCCCAGCAACTACAACTCCCAAATGTCAAGGTCTATTTCCCCTTAACTCCATCTGCGTTCATATTTGGGCATATTGAGTATTCATGCCAAGTTTGGTCCTGATCCAACATTGTTTGAGTCCACAGTGCTTTCTGGATATAGGTGATCTACAACTCCAAAACCCAAGGTCAATGCCCACCAAACTCTTATAGTATTTTCTCTTGGTTATGGGAGTTCTGTGTGGGAAGTTTGTGTCTTTCTACCATTCCTGCCAGGATATCTATGTTGTGTTCATCGAAACAGGCCCAGATTTCACACTGGGTGTATAAATACATTTTAAAACATATTAACTATATGTATGACTGTGTTAGAGTGTCATTTTGGTTGGTGGTGTGCCCCAGGATTTTGCAAATGTAAAAAGTGTGCCGCGCATCAAAAAAGGTTGGGAAACACTGGTCTACTGTATCAAACGCTGCTGTTAGGTCTAACAAAACAAGCAGGGCTGATCCACCCTGGTCCAGCTGGCGGCGAAGTTGGTCTGTAATGGCGACAAGCACGGTCTCCGTCCCATGCCCAATATGGAAGCTGGACTGGAAGGGATCAAGTCCAGCTGTGTTGTCTAAGAACCGCTGCAGCTGATTCGCTGCTGCCTCTTAATCACCTTGCCTAAAAATGGCAAGTTGGAAACCGGGCGGTAATTGGAGGGAGCCGAAGGGCCTAAATTCGGCTTCTTCAGCAGCGGTCTTACCATTGCCTCTTTCAAGTAGTGGCGCCATCAATATGGAACACTCTTCCTAGCGATGTACGGGCCATGCAGGACCTTCTCTCCTTCCGCAAGGCCTGCAAGACTCATCTTTTCCGGCTAGCCTTTGAGTGCTAGGCCAGAAATCTTTTTAAAGCTAGTTTAATATGTATGCTTTTACCTCTGTGTGTTTTACCTGATTGTAAGCCGCTCCAAGCCCTCGGGGAGTGGCGGCATACAAGTCCAAATAATAAATAAATAAATAAACCACTGAAGAAGTGTCTAAACATACATTTTAATTAATGCCCTTTCCAAGATACATAGCTACACAGGTGGGTGGGAAGAGGGTATCATCATTCCAATAAGAATTCTCCTTCCACTATGACCTTTTCTCTCAACTCCCAACTTTTAGTGTCGCAGTAACCTAAAATGTCAGTTGAGCATGTAGAAATATACTCTGTGTATCCAAAGAAAAGCAAAGTTACCAATGAAATGTGGATGCAGAAAATGTGAGTTTGAAGTGTGAGCCATTTTCAGTGACATATCTTTTCCCACCTTATCATGAAGCACAATTCGACATCACATTTTGCTCATTAATTTCAGTGTAAGATGCACGGGAGAAGTGGTGATCTGATCTGACTACTTCCAAGTTCACAACCTTTAAAGAGGCCAGAATCTGCCAGCTGGAACAATAACTGTTTCACCTTTTCATATTTGAAGAGGACCGGGTTTTTTTTAGTTTTTGTCTTTGGAACCGGCTGTTTGGCAAGGAGAAAGGGAGGGAGGAAAAGAGGCACACTGAAATGCCAAAGCACCAATTGTTACTGCAAAAGCCACACTTCATAAAGGCCTCTCAAGCCTTCAACACCTGCTCCAAGGGAGGAGGGAACCCTACATAAAATCATCTCCCTGCCTTCTGGAGGACCGCAAGTGGTCCCTTGAGCAAAGCACGTGGCTAATGAAGAATTTTTATTGGGATCTCTAACTCTCCAAACACACTCCTAATCACTAAAACAAATAGACCAATTCTCTTGCTCTAATCTGGCCTCCATGGGATATTCTTTGCCAAATTCAAATGGAGATCAAGAAGCAAGGAGAGGACAGGCTTTTTGCTATTCCCTCTTGCCTTTCTCTCCCAGGTTGGTGATGTCAACATTAAAAATGGAGAAGAATTAGAAAGTGGGAGGGGAGAGGGGGAAATGAAATGCAGTTTTCAAGCAAATGGAATGGGTGGCAGCAACAATGGCGTGCACATAGAGGCCCTTTCATATTAAACAATCATAATGCTATATTCCACTTTAACTACCATAACAACATAAAATACTGGGATTTCTAGTTTGCTGAGGCACTTTAGCTGAATGGTTGCAAAATGGAAATGTCCCTCTCTGAACAGCAAATTGCAGGACTCTGTAAGTAAGGTGTTGCCATGGCAGTTAAAGTGAAGTCAAAATGCTATAATTGTGTAGTATGAAAAGGCATAGACCCCGAGGAAAATAGACACTATTATCTAGGCTGGATAGAGCAGTTGGGATTTGTAGTCCCAGAATATTTGGGGGGACATGTGTCTCCTGGTGTATTTTTGCAGGGCATTTGGTTTTCCAGTGTTTTGATTTTAAGAACCAAGAACAAGCAAACAAATATTCAGTGACTGATCTTCCCTTGTGGTCTTTAATGCAGGAGAGGACCATTGCTGAGCAAATTAATGCAGAGGAAGATATAGGTTAGGCAAAGAAACTTTGCATACTGTGTAATACTGGGTGTTGTAAAAGTGATCCTTGATGTGAGAACAGAAGTGTCATACGTACACACCTTTTTATCATAATATTGCCTATTTAAATTGAGACTTACAATACGGAATAAAGATCAGAGAACCTTCAGCTCTCTAGAGATTTGGATCTACAACTCCCATCAGCCCAATCCAGCATGACCTGTGTAAGGCACTTCAGAAATTGTAAGCCTAAATATCTGTAGTGCCAAACGTTAGATATTCCTGGTATAAATGAATGCTGCTACTACTAGAAGTAACATTGCATGGACTTCAGTTTGAGACTTCTGTCTATGTCCCACCTCATAATTTAAGATCATCTGGAGAGTCCCTGCTCTCGCTCCCGTCAGCATCTCAAATGCGGCTGGTGAGGACGAGAGACAGGGCCTTCTCGGCTGTGGCTCCTCACCTGTGGAATGCGCTACCCAGCAAAATACGATCGACCCCATCCCTCCTAGCATTTAGGAAAAAAATGAAATCCTGGTTATGGGACCAGGCCTTTGCACAGTAGCAGAATGCAGCATGTAGATTAGTATAGGGTTGGCAAGTTGACAGACGAAATATGGCTTCTTGTTTTTAACCTGACCTGCGGACGGAACATTGTTTTTAACTTAACTGAGTACTGAGATGTTGTTTAAATGTTGTAAATGTCATTTTATGGTTTTTATATTGTATTTAGGCATCACATTGTTGCCTTGTTGGCTGCCCTGAATCCTCCTTTGGGGTAAAAGTACTGCAAATAAATAAATAAAATAAATAAATATGCAAATCAGCGTTTCTCAACCTGGTGGTCGGGACCCCTGCGCTGGTCATGAGGGGATGTCAGAGGAGTCGTCAAAGATCATCAGAAAACCCACATGTTGGTCATGGCAGTTCTGTGTGCCAAGTTTGGTTCGATTCCAAATTTGGTCCAGTGGATGAAAATACATCCTGCACAGGCATGTAGCGGGGGGGCTTAGGGGGCTTCAGCCCCCCCCTGAAATTCTCAGGGTGGTCCGCGAGAAGGCCTTACTGGTACATTATTTAAACTGTTATGTTTATTCATATCATGATCTGATCACCATGCTCATTATATCCCACATTCATGGGGTTATTGGGATAACAATATAAAAGGTTTGCTAGGGTAGACCATCTCCCACCCAGTCTCAGCCCCCGAACCAAACTCAGCCCCCTCCGAATCAAAATCCTGGCTACGGCCCTGATCCTGCATATCAGATATTTACATTACGATTCATAACAATAGCAAAATTACAGTTATGAAGTAGCAACAAAAATAATTTTATGGTTGGGGGTCACCACAAGAGCAAAAACTGTATTAAGGGGTTGTGGCATTTGGAAGGTTGAGAACTAATGATGTAAATCGATCTGCATCTGTAGAAGCTAGAGCAGCAAGGGGCTGCCATGCTGTTTCTAGGTTGGAGAGCCATTGAAGTGTCTAATACAGTGTTTTTCAACCTTTCTTGAGCCGCGGCACATTTTTTACATTTACAAAATCCTGGGGCACACCACCAACCAAAATGACACAAAATGACACTCTAACACAGTAACACATATAGTTAATATGTTTTTAAATGTATTTATACACTCAGTGTGAAACCTGGGCCTGTTTTAATGAACTCAACATAGATATCCTGGCAGGAATGGCAGAAAGACACACACAAAGGTCTTGCTCAACAGCTGGGAGTTATAGTTCACCCGCAATCAAAGAGCATTCTGAACTCCACCAATGATTGAATGGAATCAAACTTCCCACACAGAACTACCATAACCAAGAGAAAATACTACGGTATAAGAGCTTGGTGGGCATTGACCTTGAGTTTTGGAGTTGTAGTTCACCTATATCCAAAGAGCACTGTGGAGGAAAGGGAGGAAGATGTGGGGTGAGTCTGTGCAGTAGCGCCCGCACGGGCCACGTTTTCCTTCCTCCCCCCTCCTGCAGAAGCAGCAGTGTGAGCAAAGCAAGGCAAAGCGAGCAGAGTGAGGCTGGGAAGAAGGGAGCCTGAGTGGAGAAGAAAAAGTGTTCGGCAGGAGGGGGAAGAAAGGGTATTGGAGATTCCAATTTCCCATGGCACACCTGATGATCGCTCACGGCACACTAGTGTGCCACGGCACACTGGTTGGAAAACACTGGTCTAATACATATTAGAACTGACAATGCTCATTGGGCAGTCCCAATGTTCCCCAGGACACTGGTTAGGCAATGTAAATACACATCAGTAGAGTCCAATGTGCATCAGGACACTCTTGCGAGTACATTGATGCACGTTTTCAAACTTCAGTTGGAGGGTTCCATAGCACCTCTGCTATGTACATATATATAAAGTTACGAAATGAAGACAATGATATAGAATCACAGCCAATGTTGTTGCTATTATCGTTGTTGTTTGATTACTTCACAATTCTGATAATTCCTTTTTAAATGCTTGATATAATCACAGTGAAAAGAGAAATAACAGAAAAGGTAAAATATACAGACACCTTGAAATCAAAGAGCTTTAAGGGACCTCAGCAAACCTTTTACGGGTTTCAGCACCTTTCTCTCGAAAACAGCTGATGTGCTCTGAAAATGGATGTCCTTGTCTGGGAACCTTAATGAATATATGCCAGTGACAGCCCAATATGCCCCCTCCCCATTATCACATTTGTTCTTTTGACCTTGAGGAACACTTTGTTTCTGAGCGCTAATTCAGAATGTCTTTTCAGCTTGCAAGGAGATGGATTGAAATTGCATTTACCAGAACCGCATCGCTGCACGATAATGCATCCAGCATGGCTTAAAGTAGACTCGGTGCTTCTCCGAGCTCTGACCACCATCTCTGAGAGGAGAGATTGAGGGGCTTGTGGGTTTTCTGGAAATCTAACATAGGAATAATATCCATGTGTGGGGGCAGGGGAGAGATCGGGAGCAAAAGCTTTGTGGGAAAATACTATTCTGATTCTGATCTTTTATATACCACCTTCCCTGGGATTGATGGCAGGGTAGGATCTTCTAGATCAGTGTTTCTCGACTTTCCTAATGCCGAGACCCCTTAATATATCTCCTCGTGTTGTGGTGATCTCCAACCATAACATTATTTTCGTTGCTAGGTCATAACTGTAATTTTGCCACTGTTATGAATCGTAATGTAAATATCTGATATGCAGGATGCAGGCATGTAGCCAGGAGGGGGGGCTAAGGGGGCTTCAGCCCCCCCCCCAAATTCTCAGGGTGGTCCGTGAAAAGGCCTTACTGGTACATTATTGAAACTGTTATGTTTATTCATATCATGATCTGATCACCATGCTCATTATATCCCACATTCATGGGGTTATTGGGATAACAATACAAAAGGTTTGCTAGGGTAGACCTTCTTCCACCCAGTCTCAGCCCCCGAACCAAACTCAGCCCCCAACCAAAATCCTGGCTACGGCCCTGGCAGGACATATTTTCATTCACTGGACCAATTTTGGCACAAATACCCAATTCGACCGAATTTGAATACTGGTGGGGTTGGGGAGGGGGATTGATTTTTGTTATTTGGGAGTTGTCGTTCCTAGAATTTATATTTGACCTACAATCAAAAAGCATTCTGAACTCCACTAATGATGGAATTGAACCGAACTTGACACAGAACTCCCATGACCAAGAGAAAATACCTGGGGGTGGGCATTGACCTTATTTATTTATTTTATTTACTTCATTTCTACCCCACTTTTCCCGACCCCAGCGGGGACTCAGGGCGGCTTACAAATACGGCAAAAATTTAATGCTGCACTGGTAAACAATAAAACACATCTCATCAAAATATAAAATATTTCAAACATACAGCAATTAAAATACATATCAATCAATACTCTCTTATTTGTTCAATTTTTATGCATCAACTAGCTGTACTCACTAAGCATTGCTGTGGCCGACCAACCCTCCCTCTTTCCCTTCTCCTTTCTTCCTTCTTTCCCTCCCTCTTTCCTTCCTTCTCTTTCTTTCTTTCTCTCCTCCCTCCCTCCCTTCTCTTCTTCTTCCCTTCCTTCCCCCCACCTTTTCTTTCCCTTCCTCTTTCTCCCCTTTCTTCCTTCTCTACCTATTCTTGGACTGCAACTGCCAGCAGTCCGCCTGATCTCTACCTACCTACCTACCTACCTACCTCTATCTAATCTATCTATCTGGAGGATTGCTGGGAGTTGCAGTCCAGGAATGGGAAACTGGAAATGTGCAGGAGAAGAAAGCTTGCAGCTTGGAAGCAGAGCATTTGGATCATCCCCCTCTCCTAAAGGGCCTGGTCTAAGGGATGCTGGGAGCTGTCATCTGGAAAAGAGTGTGGATATGCTATTGTGTGTTTTGTTTGCTGGGGGAGTCGTTTTTATGCATACACTGTAGCAACTTTTTTCTTTTTTGGATTTTAAAGTCCCACTGTGTTTTTCTGTGTTATTATGAGTGATGGTCACTCGTTGGCCTGATAGGTGTATTGTGTCCAAATTTGGTGTCAATTTGTCCAGTTGTTTTTGAGTTATGTTAATTTATTTATTTATTTATTTCAGGATTTTACCCCGCTCTTCTCAACCCCCGAGGGGGGACTCAGAGCGGCTTACAGTACGGCACAATTCGATGCCCACATCACAACAGCATAAAACCCCAAAACCCCACAACAATTAAAATACATTAAGATACATTAAAATACAGTTTCAACATTTGTTAATCCCACAAATGAACATTATATTTTTATTTATATAGATTTTGTATTTCATTTGAACATTACCATAGTCCTTGTCTTCTGTTCACTGAGATCACAATTTCGTTACCTATCCAAGTGGCTAATAGTAACAGTTACATAGTTGCAAGAAGGAGTGGAATTCTTCTTTGTTAAGTTATGCTTGTTGTGTGCTTAAGTTTAGACCTTTGTTTAAAGTGAGAAGAATTAATTCTAGGTAACTAGTGATTTGTAACAACTGACTTCCAAACACTGTGCTTTCCCTGAACAATATGCTTGCTTCGAGCTAGGGCTGCAGGATACGAACCAATGTTTCCCTCCATTAATCTTCTCTGATAAGCAAGGGTCAGGAGTGGTCTTCTTCCCAGAGCTTCAGCAAAGTGAAAACAAATGTCCTTCATTAATAACCCTGCAGGATGTAAACCAAGCAACCAAACACAAGGAGAGTGATCATCCAAACCTAGCACAGGCAGGCACGCAAAGGGGGGATCATTCTATATCAGTGTTTCTCAACCAGTGTGCCGTGGCACACTAGTGTGCCGTGAGCGATCATCAGGTGGGCCGCGAGAAAAGCTCTCTGCCCCCCTTCCTTCCCCCCTCCTCCTGTTGAACTCTTGCTGCTTGGGAGAGGAGGAGGAAGGGATGGGCAGCGGTGAAGAAAAAGAAGAAGGGACCAGGGCACTGCCTCCTTCGGCCGTTTCCCCAACCAGCCTCCAATCTGCCATGACTCCTGCCATGACTCTCGCCGCTTGCTTGTTGAAGCCGCGCGGAGGAGCCCCGCCTACTGAAGCCCGTCCACCGCTCATGCTCCTCCTCTGTGAGAGCTGAAACCAGGGGAGCATGACACAGCCTGGCTCGCCCCTCCCCGGCTTCAGCACCCACAGCCGCCAGCCTTGAGGGGGCAGTGCCAAGCCAGTGATGGCAGAGCCAGCACAATGCTGGCTTGGCACTGCCCCTCAAGGCTGGCGGCTGTGGGAGAACTGAAGCCGGGGTTGGGGCGGGGCATGGTGTGGCCTGGCTCCTCCTCTGGCTTTGGCACTCCCAGCAGCTGCTCCCAGCAGCTCACCATCCCCCAGCCGTTCTTTTCTGTGTTACAGTGTCATTTTGTGTCATTTTGGTTGGTAGTGTGCCCCTGGATTTTTTTAATGTTAAAAGTGTGCCGCAGCTCAAAAAAGGTTGGGAAACACTGTTCTATATGACTGAGTGGATTCACTTTCTGCTATGAGAGAGATGTTTTCCCTCATACTTTTATAAACGAAACTTCTTAACAAGCCATACAAATGCATATGTACATTTTCTTTTGTGAGTTCCTTTCTCCACAGCAGTCTGCTATTGAATCACTAAGTGTTTGTTCCCCATTGTGTAGAGAAGGCAACAGCAGAGAGGCTGGCTGAATAACAGAGCATGGAAAAATAATGTTTATTTTCCTCCTGCGGTTCTTTGAATTCCCCTGCTAATATGGTCAGTAGCGATTCTGGGAGCTGTGATCAAAAATTAACTTTCCCAAATTCTAATGCACCAGTATAATTGAAGATGAAAGTGGAAAGTGAAAATAGGAGAGAGATTGGAACATTTTAAAATCAGCTGAAAACATGGTATGGCACAGGAGTAATCAGGATCATCCCTGCTAAATATAAAACAGTGACAGGAGCTATGTCAGCAAAAGTGGCACCAAGGACTAAGACGAAGTCTACACTGTAGAATTAAGGCAGTTTGACACCACCTTTACTGCCATGGCTCAATGCTATGGACTCTTAGGATCTCTAGCAATATCATGCAGAGAAGGCTAAAGTCCTTGCAAGGGAGATAGATGTTAAACAGTGGATGTGGGTGATCGCCAGCAAATCCCAAGAAAAACTATTGCGCCCCCACGGGGCTGGTTTTATATCTGCACTTTGTACCTGTTTGCCTTTTACCTGCATGGGACTTTGTTCTATTGTTCAGCCATGTGGACTGTGGTGGGAGGAGCTGCGTTTGGTGCCAATCTGGCATCACAACCCTGAACTCCTCCCCTTCCTGAGCTTACCTGGGAGGCTGGACTTCCTTTCTGACTCCATTCCAGGAAAGCACACGGACGAAGCAGGAGGAAATCTGGAGCCAATGCTCAGACAAAGCACCTTCGTTCACGTATAGCCAACCAACACTCTCAAACCAAGGAATTCAGTAATAGGAAGGGCCAGCCCTTCAACAGAGACTGTATTTCTTTGGGGACCAAAGGACTTTGTGAGCCAGAGGACCATTTGAGGAGCAACAGGAAACCCGGAAGCTAAGAGAGACACCTTCACTCTGCAAAGGCAAGTGAACACAATCCCTTTTCTCAAAGGACCTTTTCTAGCAACCAACAGCAAGCTTTTGGGCCACCAGCATTTTTACTGGTTGTTATTAAATAAACTTATTTTGTGTTCAGCCTTTTTGAGTCCTGAACTCATTGCTTAGAGCAGTGTTTCTCAACCAGTGTGCCGTGGCACACTAGTGTGCCGTGAGCGATCATCAGGTGTGCCGCGAGAAAAGCTCTCTGCCCCCCTTCCTTCCCCCCTCCTCCTGTCGAACTCTTGCTGCTTGGGAGAGGAGGAGGAAGGGACGGGCAGTGGTGAAGAAAAAGAAGAAGGGACCAGGGCACTGCCTCCTTCGGCCATTTCCCCAACCAGCCTCCAATCTGCCATGACTCCTGCCATGACTCTCGCCGCTTGCTTGTTGAAGCCGCATGGAGGAGGAGCCCCGCCTACTGAAGCCCGTCCACCGCTCATGCTCCTCCTCTGTGAGAGCTGAAACCAGGGGGAGGGGGGCATGACACAGCCTGGCTCCGCCCCCTCCCCCCAGCTTCAGCACTGGCTCTGCCAGCCTTGAGGGGCAGTGCCCCCTCAGTGAGGCAGAGCCAGCACAATGCTGGTGGCAGAACTGAAGCTGTGGGGATGGGGATGGGGCGGGGCATGGTGTTGCCTGGCTCCCCCCTGGCTTTGGCACTCCCAGCAGCTGCTCCAGCAGCCTCCATCCCCAGCTGTTCTTTTCTGTGTTACAGTGTCATTTTGTGTCATTTTGGTTGGTAGTGTGCCCCTGGATTTTTTTAATGTTAAAAGTGTGCCGCAGCTCAAAAAAGGTTGGGAAACACTGGCTTAGAGACTCTCCAGGTTTCTTGTACATGGGAAGGCTAGAACGCGACCCCCAGGGCCTATAGAGTTTGTCCATACTTTTAAAGCCCCTTTTCTGGCCCTGGCGGGACACCACAAGAACTCTCACGAGAACTCAGACTTCATAAGAGGAATCTGTCAGAGATTTTAGTCTGATAATTAGACATGTGCATGCAGGAAAGGGATCTTGGGGTTTTGGTGGACAGCTCAATGAAGATGTCAACCCAGTGCGCAGCAGCAGTGAAAAAACCAAATTCTATGCTAGGCATGATCAGAAAGGGAATCGAAAATAGGTCAGTAAATGTTGTATTACCTCTCTACAAATCTATGGTAAGGCCACATTTGGAGTACTGTGTACAATTCTGGTCTCCGCACCTTAAGAAGGATATAACGGAACTGGAAAAGGTACAGAAAAGGGCAACAAGAATGATCCAAGGGATGGAGCGGCTCCCTTATGAAATCAGGTTGCAACGCTTTGGTCTTTTCAGCCTTGAAAGACGGCGTCTAAGAGGTGACTTGATCGAAGTGTATAAAATCATGCATGGGATAGAAAAGGTGAATAAAGAAAAATTATTTTCTTTGTCACAAAACACTAGGACTAGAGGGCACTCCCTGAAGCTCCAAGGTAGGAAAATTAGGACTAATAAAGGGAAATATTTCTTCACCCAGAGGGTCATTGGGTTATGGAACTCACTTCCAGAAGAGGTTGTGACAGCTGTCAGCCTGAACAACTTCAAGGCAGGATTAGACAGATTCATGGATACCAAGTGTATCGGTAGTTACTGAAAAGGACATTCAAGTGCCACCTCGGAGTTGGTTGAGGTAGGCAGGATATCCCTGGGTACTAGTTGTGGGGGGTCGGGAGCAGGTCAGGGTTTTGCCCTCCCTTCTGCTCGAGATCCCCGTGTACAACTGGGGGCCACTTGTGTGAATGCTGGACTAGACAGAATAAACTTTGTCCCTGGTCTTTCACACTTCAACTGGCTCCCTTTCTTCCTGGAGCATTAGTGTTCTTATTACACAGCACCTGCTATTTCTATTGCAGAGTAAGAGGTGTTTGGCTGTAGGCACTGGCCGGCATGCATGCTTTTCGGGCCTGCCTGCACATCTTGCCATACATGCACTCTTCTTGGAAAGAATGTGTATTTGTGGAGGGGTGGGCAGGCAGGTCTGGAAATGTGCATGTCTGCCAGTGCCTGCAGCCGAGAGACTCTTACTCTAGAGCAGTGATTTTCAACCTTCTTTGAGCCATGGCACATTTTTTACATTTACAAAATCCTGGGGCACACCACCAACCAAAATGACACAAAATGACACTCTGACACAGTAATACATATAGTTAATATGTTTTTAAATGTATTTATACACTCACTTAGTGTGAAACCTGGGCCTATTTCGATGAACACAGCATAGATATCCTGGCAGGAATGGTAGAAAGACACACACGAGGCTCTTGATCCCAAATTGCCACTGTCACTTAACATGCAGCTGCAGCACTAACTCTAATTTTGTTTACTTAGCCGCATCTGAGCGAATCCAAGATGGCGCGACCATAGCACTCTCGCGTTATTTCTTAGGTGCTATGGTTCCATTTCTTAAAGGGACAGATGCGCCTTATAGTTTATATATGAATGAAGTTCGAAAATAATTTCCCACGGCACACCTGATTATCTCTCACGGCACACTAGTGTTCCGCGGCACACTGGTTGAAAATCACTGCTCTAGAGTGAGAGGTGCTCAACTGCAGGCACACTCTGGGCCTGCCTGCACGCCCCGTCACACACACCCCAACACACTCTCAGAGACTATGTATGCAGTGGGGAGTGCAGGCAGGCCCGGAGTGTGCCTGCAGCTGAGCTCTGGGCCTGCCTGCCTGCAAGCCCCGCCTCACACACACTCTCTTTCCAAAGTAAGGAGGTAAGCTCAGATACACATGAAAGTAGATTTTCACGTGAGGCGGGAGCTCCCTGTTTCATGCTTCTGAAGAAATGAAAGACATGAAAGAAACGCTAGAAATGGTAGGAATGTATTTCATGCACATGTCTACTGATCATGCCTCCAGGTCCGCCACTACTGTATCTCCCGAAAGAGAAAATGGAAGAGAACAAAGATTTGCATAAATATATGGGTAGATAACAAATGTAGAACTAGTCACTATAATTTAAAATGAAACTAAAAAAGAATACTCTAATCTAGGCATGGCAGACTTCGGCCCTCCATGTCTTTTGGACTTCAGCTCTCAGAAATCCCAGCCAGCTTATCAACTATTAGGAATTGTGGGGATTGAAGTTCAAAATACCAACAGGGTTGAAATTTTCCCATGCTCGCTCCGACCTCTGACCAAGAAAGACTCTAACCTTGTGATCCAGGTGATTGCTTCCTTGGTCTGCTTGCTGTCCAGGGGCTTACTGTAGATTGGCATCTTAGACCCTGCTCTGGTCTTCCCTTCTTACCATTAAGCCAAACTGGGGCAATGACTAGAACAGGGGTAGGCACTTCATGGGGGCCAGAAGCCAATCCCCCCCCCCCAAAGATCTCTGCTCAGGATTCACCCCTTACTCCTGCAAACTAAAATTCTTCCTTTTCCCTGTACGATCCTTCTCAAAAGGATGACAAGAAGGGATGCCTTGACATTCCCTGAAATCATTTTAAGAGGGATTCCAGAGGAAAATAAAAGTGTTTAGGGCAGGGCTGCCAGGAAGTCGATCGCGTTCGACCAGTCGATCCTGGGACCGAAGGAGGTCGCTCCCAGCCGGATGGGGCACTTCTCAGAGGGCGGCGGAGCCAGGCTGCACCAAGCCCCGCCCCTCCCCTCCCCAGGCTTCAGCACTCCAAGCAGCTGCTTCAGCCTTGAGGAGGGCAGGGCCAAGCCAGCCTTGTGCTAGCTATGCCACCACCGACTTGGCCCTGCCATCCTCAAGCCTGGAGAAGTTTCTAGGAGCTCCCAAGCCAGAGGGGCAGGGGGCAGGGCTTGGTGCGGCCTGGCTCCGCCCCCCTCTGGCTTTGGAGCTTCCAGCAGCTTCTCCAGGCTTGAGGATGGCAGTGCCAAGCCAGCCTTGTGCTAGCTATGCCACCACTGGCTTGGCATTGCCATCCTCAAGCCGGGAGAAGCTGCTGGTAGCTCAAAATCCAGAGGGGAGGGGGCGGGGCTTGGCGGGGCCTGGCTCCGCCCCCTCTGGCTTCAGCTCTACCAGCAGCTTCTCCAGGCTTGAGGATGGCAGTGCCAAGCCAGTGATGGCATAGCTAGCACAAGGCTGGCTTTGCACTGCCATCCTCAAGTCCGGAGAAGCTGCTGGTAGAGCTGAAGCCAGAGGGGGCGGAGCCAGGCCATGCCAAGCCCCGCCCCTGCCCCCTCCCCTCTCCAGCCTTGAGGAGGTAGGTAGATCTTTCTGACTTGGTTTTATTATAAGTAGCTTGCATGCTGAAAAAGTGTGGGCACCCCTGGTTTAGGGTATCATAGGGATTCTGAAGTGCATATAGGACTTGTTTTGGTCAATATTGTTTTGGCTACCGGGCACAATTCAAAGTGCTGGCTTTAGCCTTTAAAGCCCTAAACGGTTCGGGTCCAACTTACCTGTCTGAACGCTTTTCTCCCTATGAACCATCGAGATGTTTAAGATCATCTGGAGAGGCCCTGCTCTCGGTCCCGCCTTCTTCGCAGGCGCGACTGGCGGGGACGAGAGACAGGGTCTTTTCAGTGGTGGCTCCTCGGCTTTGGAGCGCCCTCCCTAAAGACATCAGATCGGCCCCCTCCCTCCTGACATTTCGCAAGAAAGTCAAGACTTGGCTGTTTAAGCAGGCATTTGCTGATGAAATATAAAGGTTTAATTAGATATACGGAATGACGACGATGTGACGGAAAGTGATTTCAGCATGACGCTGAGACTGCAATTGTATGTTTTTAATTGTTAATTTGTTGTTATATGGTGGTTTTTTTGTTTGTTTGCTTGTGTTCTATTGAGGGCAGAGACTGCCTTGTGTAAACCGTCCCGAGTCACCTTCGGGCTGAGAGGGGCGGTATAGAAACGTGACAAATAAATAAATAATAGAACTACAATTCCTGTCTATACTCTGTGTTTGAATTTGCAGCATAACGCTCATTTCCTGTCAGTGCTCTTGCTTCTACTTCATACTTCTTTATATCACAAGATAGGACTACTCCACATCAAGTGACAAAGCAAAAGGAGTGCATAGACAGATGTTGGAGGACCATGGAGTGGGGTAGTTGCCATGGGGATGATATTTCTGAGGGACAGCTCAGGTTGTTTTGCTGTCTTTCCCCATTTCTCTTTTCATATGTCTCCTCCTTGGTATCTTTAGGGGACCAAATTCTTGATTGGTGCCAAGCAAAGCAGCCTGGAGGGGTTCTTGTAACTGAATCTGCCGCATGCGGAGTGTCTCGGAGAAGAGCGCTCTTTCAAAGGCCAGCGCTGGGTCTGATGGGAAAGAACAAGGTGTTTAGCTCCAGGGCATTTGTGTTCCAAAGGGGGAAATCAATCTATTACATTGATTAGAGCTTTAGCGCTGCCAAGCTGATGAAGGGGAATGTGTGAAGAAGAGGATGGGAAATGAGCATGGACAGGGACCGAAACAAGGCGAAGGAGGCAAAGAAAGTGTAGTGGAAGAAAAGGAAAGAGGGAGGGCAAGCGTTACAAATCATCCAATGTCCATGGAAATGGCAACCATATCTCATGTACACAAATTACAAATCTATTTCACCTTCCATTGAAATAATCCTGTTTCCTCCAGAAAGGGGAGACAAGGGCCCCCAGGGTGTGGGTGGGTGTTGTATATTTTCCAAAGTATACAACATTATTTTAAATAAAATAAATTATTCCGAGTCCGGGGGTTTTGAGCAAGTCTTAGTTTCAAGAATAGGGTGTTCTGTTCACTACATTTTTGTATCGGCAGCTAATGCAAATTGTGATGCACACTGAGGGCTACTTTTATTAGTTATTTAGTTTTATTAGATGAAGGAATGGCATGAAATTAAAAGAAGGGATATTCTAGCCAAACAGTAGGAAGAACTTGTTGATAGCAAAAGGTGTCTGGGAGTGGAACAGACTGTCTCAGAGGATGGCAAGTCCTCCCTCTTTGGAGGTCTGTTTAGCGGATGTTTGGCTAGCTTTCAATATATAGTCATGTATTTTTGCATGACAATATTGTCCACATGATCTTCCAGTTCTATGATTCTGTAGCTTCTAACTGTCCTAATCTGGCAGAAAGAATCCAAGTTAATCCCAGTTAATTCTCTGATCTCTCCCTTTTTAAGATACTTTAAAAAGTCCTCATTCTCATTAATCTCCCAATTTCCCCTTTTCCCATTGTCTTGCTTCAATAACACTATATTGTTAGGGTAAAGGTAAAGGTTTCCCCGGCTTTAAGTCTAGTTGTGTCCGACTCTGGGGTGGTGGTACTCATCTCCTTTTCTAAGTTGAAGAGCCAGCGTTGTCCGTAGACACCTCCAAGGTCATATGGCCAGCATGACTGCACGGAGCAGCGTAACCTTCCCACAGAAGTGGTACCTATTGATCTACTCACATCTGCATGTTTTCAAAATGCAAGGTTGGCAGAAACTGGGGCTAACAGCGGGGGCTCACCCTGCTCCCCAGATTCAAGCTGCCAACCTTTCAGTCAGCAAGTTCAGCAGTTCAGTGGTTTAACCTGCTGCACCACCAGAGGATCCTTACTATATTGTTATAATGCTATTATTCCTCTTGCAGGGATCACCAGCATTGAGGCCATGTTATTGAAAACACAGCTGTGCTGGGCAGGACACATCTCTAGGATGGAGGACCATCGCCTCCCAAAGATACAGCACAAGAAAGGTGCTCCAAAAAAAAGATATAAGGATTCCCTGAAACAATACCTCAGGCTCGGCCAGATTGATCACCAACAATGGTCCACCCTGGCCTCACATCGGAAGGCATGGAGACGCACTATCCATAATGCTGCGGCCTCTTTCGAGAAGACACGGCAAACGTGTCTCGAAGAGAAACGACAACGCAGAAAGAACCACAACTTGGAAACAACATCACCCAAGGAGACTTTCTGCTGTGCTTTTTGCAACCGGACTTGCCTATCTTGGATTGGCCTTTTTAGTCATCAATGCGCTTGTAAAAAGCGTGGGATGAGTCCTTCCTAAGAATCTTCGTTCGCAAAGTAATGCCAGATGGCATTATTCCTCTTTTACTGCCATGGCAAGATTTTATGATACTCTGGTGTTTGTAGTTTAATGAGGCTCAAAAGCTTCAAGGCTGAGTATTCTAAATGACCTCCCCAAACTACATATCTCAGGATTCCATATGATATTGATAGGAGCACTTGAAGTGGAATAATAGTGTTATAACAGTGTAGCGTGATCAGACCTTAGTTCAAACTCAGAAGTAGTTTGCACTCAGATAACTCAGCATGGGATTGAAAGGAGCAAATGAAACTTTGATCTTCCCAGTAGAGCCCTGCAAAAGCAAACTGATTCATCCTCTCCTTCCATGTGTATTTTTCCTCATTAATCACTTTCACCACTCGGATATGTCCAATATGTAATTCTATGATTCTTTTCCTTCCGCAGGTGAAAACTGTTGCATGACAAGTGATATTTCTTGAGATATTCTCTTCTGTATCTCCCTGCCCTGCCTTGTGGCCACTGCAATTTGGAAAGAGAAAGAGAGGAAAAAACTCCTAGAGACAATTTAAGCCATGTTCCATGTCAACCAGTGATAAGAGTATAACAACAAAGAGTGTCCCGAGGTAAAATGAATATAATTGTTTCCTTAAATGAATATCTCTGTTTTTGTGCTCTTAGTCTGCAGGGACTCTCGAGAAATAGGTGAAATGATTTTGAGAAGCCAGAAACGAGGTCTGGATTAAATTACAGGATAATACAAGAAGATGCTGCTTAGCCTGGAAAAGCTCAGCTGAGTCACCAACAGAACGAGGGCTCTCGCTGTTCTTATTTACCAGGAACCAAGAGCTCAGGAAAGTTACATAATTTTAGGCACAAAGAAACCCCAAATCCCCAATTTTCTGGATTTTTAAAAAAGTTACATTTCCAAGGTCAGTTTACATCACCTGTTAACATAGGGCAAGTCCATGAATTTCATGAGCAATGGATACTCAAGGTAATTTGCTTTTCCTTCTGAAATATAACATACCTCGCTTTGTTTTCTTTGGTGGTCTACCATTCAAGTCCTAACCAGGACCGAACCTGTTTAGCTTTCAAGATCAATATGCTCTCCCATTGTTCCAATTTGACAAGAACAGTCCTAATTAGATGATTCCTTTTCCAGCTTCTTTTGAAACGTTCCAATTCTGTCCTCTTCCTTTTTCCCTCTTTTCCTTCAGCATAATCAGTTTGTGCAAACTGTGTTCAAAGTGCAAAAGTAGTTTGCACTGAAGTCAGCTCAGCAAGGACGGAAGCAGAGGAGATGACGTGGGCGGATTTTGACCTTCTCTGTAGACTCTGGCTAAAGCAAATGCTGCGGCCTCTTCTTGCTTGTCTGTTTTTCCTTCTTAATGTTTGCCATTAGGCTTGTTTGTGCATCCTTGCATTGTCCTGGTGCAAAAGAACTTTTTTCTTGGTGAAATGTGGTCATTTTTTAAAAAAAATCCTCATTAAATTGACCCAATAAGTTGGCATAATATTCGCCATTGATTGTTTTACCCCTTTGAAGGTAGTCAATGTGGCTTATACCGTGTGCATCCCAAAAAACGGTTGCCATGACTTTATTGGCTGACAAACCTACCTTGGCCTTCTTTGGCGCCGATTCACCCTGAGAAACCCACTGTTTTGACTGCTGTTTCGTCTCTGGTGTGTTGTGGTGGATCCACGTTCCGTCCATGGTTACGAAACGGCGCAAAAACTCATCCATATTGCAGTTGAACAACACCAAACACTCCTGCAAAATTGTCACACGATTGTGTTTGTGGTCGATTGTGAGCAAACGCGGCACCCATCTTGCGGAAAGATTTCTCATACCCAAGTGATCATTTAAAATTGAAACCACTGAGCCATGTGAGATGCCTATGGCTTCTCACATGGCTCTCGCACTTTCAATCTCCAATCGGATGACACCATATCATGAATTTTTTCAATTGTTTCGGGTGTAGAGACCTCAACTGGGCATCCAGAATGTTCAGCATTTTCCGTGCTCGTAACCCATTTAATACTGCTTAGCAGGTTATTTTCAACGAAATTCAGTAATCCACTTGTTTACCATTGAAATGGATGGTACAGAGTCCCCATAGTATTTATCAAGCTGGTTTGAGTGATGGTTTTCCCCCCGCAAAAAATAATGCTTTATGAGCACACAAAATTCATTTTTTCCATTTTCTCCTCAAATCACGCAGTAGTCTGCTATTAATGGCTGTCAAACACAAACTACATGACGCAGCTTGTTCAAATTTTGACAGGAGTCAACTGAAAGATGCCTTTTGACAGGAGCAGTGTTGTCCTTTCAGTTAAGAGGCAGAAAATTCAAAAAGTCATGGACTTATTGACCCGCCTTTGAAGGTAGGTATAAAGAGTACAGAGAACTGATTCAGAGTCTTCCTGCTATTATAAGAAGTGTGTTGTGCTTCTATTTAAATTGCATATTACTTCCAAATTTGCATTCATATCCACATATAAATAAGAACACATAGATAAATAAGAACATGTCAATTTGTGTACATTTTATTTCATGCACATGTTATTCCTTTCTTCTGGCAGCCTTCCCTAGTCACCAGCCACCTACTGTCAACAGACAAGTTGTCTCAGGAGGCCGGAAGTTATGTCTGAAAAGTCAGTGGCACCTATTTTAGTTGAGGCTGTTAGCTTTTTGTTCTTGTTGTTGGAAGTCAGCAAGATAATTAAATATTTAGAGTTTGAGTTAATTTGAAAATGGCTGGAAAAGCACTCAGCCATCAGATGAGGGATATTAAGGCCCTCCGTTCCATCATCAGAAATGTCATAGGATTGTAATAAGCATGTAATATGATAAACTTTATTACAAACACTTAATTGCTTGGGAGAAAATTGCAGGAGGGATCGTATGCCTTGGTAGAGGATACTTTCCAAAGCTCCTGATGCAAGACTCCAGAAGGAGAAAGGAGAAAATACAAACCAACTGGTGCGTTTCTTTTTAATAGACTGGGAGATCTTTTCTTGATCCATCAACCTTGAAATCTCTTTCCTACCAAGTTCAACCTGCCGATAATTCACACCTTTCAAACCCCTATTAGATTCACCTTGCGCAAAGTGCATTTTGAGGGCTGTCTTTGAAGACCCCCCAGAGGATGAACTAAGTGGCTATTCCTCAACATGAGAACACATGATCTGAGATTGAGCTGGTGGACACACAAGATGCTTTCTCATTGTGTGACCTTCTACATGTTGTTGGACTGCAATTTCTAGCATCCTGACCAAGGAGAGAGCCAATGGGAGTCTGAGACCAGCAACATAGGAGAGCGACCCTCTTCTGATCAGTCCTTCACTCACAAAGAGAAGGACCAAGGATGCATCTATATTGTAGAATTAGTAAAGTTTGACACCAGTTTAACTGCCATGTCTCAATGCTATGGAATCATGGCAGTTATTTTGTGATATAGTTAGTCGTCTCTGCCAGAGTGCTGGCGCTTCACCAAACTACAACTCTTGTGAGTCCATAGCATTGAGCCATGACAAATAAAGTGATGTCACACTGCATTAACTTTACAGTGCAGATGTATCGTAAGTTGGAGTGGGACCCCATGAAAATATCCATTAGGTCCACATTGAAGTAGGAAAACTTGCCTTGATGGGCCCCCAAAGCTCATAATAGCTAATCATTAAAAGGTATTGGTTGGCTGAGACCCATTTTAATGGCTCATAATGCCTCTGATTTACGGTTCTTTCTCTTCAGAGCAGAATTTTGTTAGGCAGCCCTTCTAAGAGAGGATGTCTTGGAATGGAGGATGACCTTTGGACAGCCCTTCAAATAGAAATGACCCATCCATGACGTTTGGCAAGGTAGACACCTTAGGTTGTAGAGACCTGGGAGCAATAAATGCCCTGTTTCCTAGATCAGAAAGAAGAAGAAAACAGCAAAGCAGTTCAAGGAGACCCCAAATGAATGCAGAGGAGAAGGAAAAAGAAGAGGTATCCAATAAACAGCCACTGTTTCAATAATCTCTTCCTTCAATGTGTCCTGAAGAGAGCCAAGGTACTGTGTGACAGATGAACTGGGTGTTGGGAATCAAGAGCTGTTAGGCTCAAAAATAACCCTCACTTGGGGGTGATTCCACAAAAATATAGCACAGTGCCAGAAGTACAATTCATAACCAGCAGAAGCAAAGAGCAAAGAAGTAAAGAGCAAGGCGTGGTTTCCATCCAACAGGATGGAACAGTGTTGCAGATCCACAACTTCATAGGTTCGAAAAATAATACGTTTATTAAAGACAAAAGAAATCCATTCTGGATAGGAAAGGTTCTTGGAACTGCTTCACTGAGCTATCTTCTAAGGAAAAGGAAAATGAAAAATAACAAAACAGCCATATCTACTACATCTTGCCTGGACAATGGCAAGATGTCTCCTCACTCTAGAACAGGGGTTCTCAAACTTTTTAAACAGAAGGACAGGTCACAGTCCTTCAAACTGTTGGAGGGGCGGATTATAATTTGAAAAAAAAATTGGATAAATTCCTAGACACACTGCCCAAATCTTATTTGTAGTGCAAAAAACACTTTAAAACAATACAATAATTAATATAAACATATTAGTATTTCAGTGGGAAGTGTGGGTCTGCTTTTGGCTGATGAGATAGGGTTGTTGTTTTTGTTGTGTGCTTTCAAATCATTTAAGACTTAGGTTGACTCTGAGCGAGGGCCGGGTAAATGACCTTGGAGGACCATATCTCTCACCCCCCAGGCCTTAGTTTGAGGATCCCTGTTCTAGTACAAACAAAGGAAAGAAGACAGACCCAGAAAATGGAGACAGGCCACATGGCCAGCCCAGGACAATAAAAGTACCTTTAAATAGAAAATTACATCGTCCCTGAAGAGATCGCATTGCTAAGAATTCAAAGGAGGAGGAGATAGCGGCATGCAGAATGAGCAAGACAACCCCCCCCCCTTCTGAGCCCCTGCCTGAGGTAGGCATGCACAGGGAATTTAGGAGAAGGAATCCCTCACTCTAATCTATCTAGGCCAGGGATGCCTGCCCACACTTTTTCAGCACGCGAGCTACTTATAATAAAACCAGGTCAGGAAGATTTACCTACCTCCTCAAGGCTGGAGAGGGGAGGGGCGGGAACTGGGCTTGACACGGCCTGGCTCCGCCCCCCTCTGGCTTTTTGCTCTACCAGCAGCTTCTCCAGGCTTGAGGTTGGCAATGCCAAGCCAGTGGTGGCATAGCTAGCACAAGGCTGGCTTGGCATTGCCATCCTCAAGCCTGGAGAAGCTTCTGGTAGAGTGGAAGCCAGAGGGGGGTGGAGCCAGGCTGCGTCAAGCCCCGCCCCCTCCCTTCTGGCTATGGAGCTCCCAGCTTCTCCAGGCTTGAGGATGGCAATGCCAAGCCAGTGGTGACATAGCTAGCACAAGGCTGGCTTGGCACTGCCATCCTCAAGCCTGGAGAAGCTGCTGGGAGTGCCGAAGCTGGGGGAGGGGGCGGGGCTTGGCACGGCCTGGCTCCGCCCCCCTCTGAGAAGTGCCCCATCCAGCTGGGATCGACCTCCTTCGGTTCCGGGATCGACTGGTCAATCGCGATCGACTTCCTGGGCAGCCCTGATCTAGGCTAACTACCCATTGAGGTTTAGAGACTTGTGCTGTCAGGGATGAAACCCAACAATGGGAAATTCCATATGCTGCTGCACAGACAATATTTCTGGTCAGCTTTCCTCCCATGGTTGTCTCTGAGGATCCCTTGAATCTTGTCCCTATTGAAACAAGCAGGGTTTATGGACAACACGTGATGTGATTGTGAACTGCCTGTGGATGATGGGATATATAGCTCGGGGAGGTGGGGGTGGGTATTTGTTTGATCAAAGATGGGCTGCCATCCTGTAGTCATTTGGGATATAACAGAAACTATAATTCAACTGCCATTTGTGTTGTTTGTTTATTAAAATGCAATTTTAAAATGATATCTCTAGACAAAATATTCAAGAAAAAAATATCATAGGGAGAATACGTTCAATGACAGTTACAATGCTAACCGTTCCATTGGGAAAATAGCTTAGAAAGAAGTAGTATAAGTTCCACTGTTTCAATGGAAGGAAGTTTCTGGAAACATTTCTGCTAGCAAGTAGTATATGAGTGTATTAAATTGATGCATAAATCAATAAATAAGTAAGATGTTATCATCCCACTTTTTAACTCAAAATATTGGCAAACAAGGATGCATTTTATCATCCTATCTGTTTAACTTTGACACTCAACATATCATATGCAAAGCAAGTTTTGATTCAGAGGACGGAAGTATGAACGTTGGGGGAATGAACATCAGCAACAATTCAAGACATGCAGATGGCACCCTGCTACTCGCAGAATATAGCAAAGAGTTGAAATAATTACTGAAGGAAGTGAAGAAAGAAAATACAATGGCAGGTTTACAGATGAATGTTAAGAAAACAAAAATAATGGCCACAGATGGTTTACAGATGAAGACATTAAATATTTGGAAAAAAATTCTACCTTGGCTCAATTTTTAATTAAAATGGAGTGCTGTCAAGAAATCAGAAAAAAGACTAGGATCTAGAACAGACTCTAGGAAGGAACAAGATAAAATCCTGAACCTTTTTATTTATTTATCGTGTCAGGATCAAATTGAGAATGCAGTTATAATGTATTTAAAAACACAAAGTTAAAAACTTGGCATTATGTTAAATGTCTTTTGACCAGAAGCTGGCCACTTGGAGAGGTCTGGTGTCACTGTGAGAAGTTCCTCCATTGTGCATGTGGCAGGGCTCAGGTTCCATTGTAGTAGGTGGTCTGTGGTTTGCTCTTTTCTGCACTCGCATGTTGTGGATTCCACTTTGTAGCCCCATTCCTTAACATTGGCTCTGCATCTCGTGGTGCCAGAACAGTCTGATCAGTGCCTTCCAAGTTGCCCAGTTGTCTATGTGCCCAGAAGGAAGTCTCTCATCCGGTATCAGCCACTGATTGAGGTTTTGGACTTTTGCCTGCCACTTTTGGACTCTCACTTGCTGAGGTGTTCCTGTGAGCATCTCCGTAGATCTTAGGAAGCTATTTCTTGATTTAAGGTGTTGGCTTGCTGGCTGATATCTGAACAGAGGATGGGCCGGAGATGTCAATGTCTTGATCCTTTCATTACAGGCTGCTACTTCCCGATGGATCTAACGAAAGACCGAGTAAGCTTGAAACTAAATCATAATAGCAATTATACTCAATCAAAGAAAACCGAGTCTATATGTATAACAAATATATGATCTATTAAGCACAATTCAAAATATATGAGACTGAAAAAGCATACGATACCACATTAGGAATATGTTAAAGTCCCAAATGTCCAGAGTCCAAGAAGTTAGACTTCCCGATGGATGTCAGGTGGTACAATACTAGCTAAACAGTATAATTTCTCCAGCAGTCTAGGGCGTAGGCATCCTATGATAATGTGGCACATCTCATTAGGAGCCGCACCCATGGTTTTAACATGGTGAGATGTATTGCACACTGGACATACATACTCAGCAGCAGAGTAGCAAAGCACAAGGGCAGATGTCTTCACTGTGCCTGGTTGTGATCCCCAGGTTGTGCCAGTCAGCGTTAATACGATATTATTTCTAGCACGCACTTTTTGCTTGATATAAATCAGAGCATGTTCCAGAGTAACTACTAGGTATTTTGATGTGCTTCAATGCTCCAGTGAGATTCCTTCCCAGGTAATCCTCAGAGCTCGAGATGCTTGTCTGTTCTCATGATGAAAAGCACACATTTGTGTTTTAGATGGATTAGGAATCAGTTGGTTTTCTCTGTAATAGGCAGTAACAGCACAACAACAAAACTTTATTTATATACCGCTCTATCTCCCCGAGGGGATTCAGAGGGTTTCCAAGTAACAACATCAATACATACAAGGTAAACAACATAAACATAAAATTAACAAGACACTATAAGCATAAAATTCACAATATTTATTTATTTATTTATTACATTTCTATACCGCTATTCTCAGCCCGGGGGCGGCTCATGGCACAATTCAATGCCCAGCAGTATAAAAACATATAAAACCATTAAACATTGCTAAAGATTTCAATTACATATAAAAACATAATAAAACCATAAATCCTCCGCAATTCAATTACCAAATCATTGTCCAATAGCATATATATATATATTTAAAATAATCCTGCTTGTTCAAGGTAATTTAAAAAGGTCGGGCCGAGGCTAGTGCACCTAAAGCTTCAGAGAGCTTCTGCTCAATCATTTCAAGGCTCCCTGCTTGAGCTGTGACGGCACGATCATCAGCATAGATGAAACTCTCTGTCCCTTCTGGCAGTGGCTGGTCATTAGTGTAAATGTTAAACAATGATGGAGCAAGCACACTCCCCTGCAGACATGAGAGAAGCCTCCCTGCAGGACTGTAATACATTTGGGTGTCCCCTGGGCAACACCTTTGCAGACAACTGATTCTTTCACAACAGAAGCAGCATGCAACCAACCAAACAAACAAAGATCTAAAGTTAGGATTGTCTATGCCATTTTATTTCAATGTGGTTATGAAATCTGGACAGTGGAGAAAGCTGATAGGAAGAAAATCAACTCATTTGAAATGTGGAGCTAGAAAAGAGTTCTGTGGATATCATGGACTGCTAGAAAGTCAAATAAATGGGTTTTAGAGCAAATCAAACCTGACTTCTCCCTAGAAGTCAGGATGACTAAACTCAAACTGTCATGCTTTGTCTATATCAGGGCTGTCCAACAGGCAGCCCGCGGGCTGTATACGCCCCCCCCCAGCCTGTTGGACACGGCCCCCGCTACCCTCCTGAAAGAATTTATTTAATATATATTTTTTATAAAAAAATTTTAAATTTTTTTAAAAAAATGGCGGCCGGGAGGGGAGGAGGGGCGGTGCAGGGAAGAGGAAGGGAGCCAGGTCCTCCTCCCTGCACTGCCCCCTCCGTCCCTATCTCCCGCCGCCGCTGGGAGATCACAGCAGCGGGGGGGGAGGGGGGGGGAGGAGGAGGCGGGGCTGGGAGAAGGAAGGAGCCAGCTCCTCCTCCTTGCCTCGCCCCCTCTGTCCCTCTCTCCGCCCCGCCGCCGCCTGGATGGCTCACAGGGAAACCGAGCACCTGGATGGCTCACTGGGGAGAGGCGCCCGGCTCCTGTGTCCCTCTGACCCCCGGGCGAAAAACCATTGAGGATGCCTTACGGGGAGCGAGGTTCTTGCTTCCCCGCGAGGCATTGAGGCCCGCCCGGCTCCCCGTCCCTCTGACCAGAGGGATGTGAGAGGCAGGCGAAAACCCTCCACAAGCCTGGATGCCTCGCGGGGGAAGCGAGAACCGGGCGAAAAGCTTCCCTCACGAGCCATCCAGGCTGCCGTGATGCCTTGGAAGGGAGGGGGTCCCCCGCGGTGCCTCCCTCTCTCTCAAAGCGTCACGGCAGCCGCTGAAGCCGGCAAAATCGCCGGTTTCCACGGCTGCCGTGATGCCTTGGAAGGGAGGGGGTCCCCCGCGGCGCCTCCCTCTCTCCCAAAGCGTCATGGCAGCTGCTGAAGCTGGTGAAATCACCGGTTTCCGCGGCTGCCGTGACGCCTTGGAAGGGAGGGGTCCCCCGCGGTGCCCCCCTCCCTCCCAAGGCGTCATGGCAGCCGCTGAAGCCGGCGAAATCACCGGTTTCTGCGGCTGCCATGACGCCTTGGAAGGGGAGGGGGTCCCTCGCGGTGCCTCCTCTCTCCCAAAGCATCAGAACAGCTGTTCTGACGCTTTGAGAGAGGGAGACGTTGCAGGTGAGCCTTCTGTGGCTCTGCCCCCTCTCCCAAAGCGTCAGAACAGCTGTTCTGATGCTTTGGGAGAGGGGGTGGAGCCGCGTGGCCAGGGGCGTGGCTGGGGGCGTGGCCGTGGCCGGCCCCCCAGGTCATCAGTGACCTGAATTCCGGCCCTTGGCCAGTTAGAAGTTGGACAGCCCTGGTCTATATAATGAGAAGACATGACTCACTAAAAAGATAATAAGGTTTGGTAGGGTAGAAGGCAGTAGGAAAAGAGGAATAGTATATTCCTCTTTTCAATAGGACTACTGATGACAGGGTAATTTGGAAGTCTCTCATTCATCGTTTACCATTCATTGAAATCAACTTGCCAGCATTAACAGCAACAAGTCCTGTTTCCTTCAAGAACCCTTAAGGGTGTGGGACATTATGCAAACACTCACCTAGACTGTTAATTTTAGAGGTGAGGTGATGATGAATGTTCCAGGAGCTGGGAGAGTCTAGTCTCAAAAGTTGAGAGAGATTTCTCCTGATGTTTCTCTTACGGGTTGCTCGTGTTGAAATATACAGGGACCCAGGTAGTATGCCTGAATAGCTGAGGGTAGACTTTAGAGACGCTACCTCAGCTTGCACACACCAAGTTAAAACTGACACCAACAAGTTAGTTGAGTTACAAGTTAAATAGGTAACTATTTTAATAAAAGTTGCCCAAATTTTGAATCCATATATTTTGTGTCTGTCTCTTTATTTCGGGGGGTTGGCAGACAAATAGGATGCTGGAAATCAATGGCACAACAGAGGTAGGACTACAGCTTTAATCATTCCTGTTCATGCAGGGTAGGATGATGGGAGTTGGGGTTCCTCAACAACCTGCAGTATCTGGAATGCCAGACTCTGAGATGTTGAAGAGTTGAGAGGAAGGGTGAGCACATTTCCCAAAGAATAGGATGCAATAGGATAAAAGATACAGCTGTGATAGCTGGGCCCAGTGCTCGTTCAGTGTCCAAGCATGTTCCCTTGTCAGAAGCAAAGGTAGTGACTGCTTTATGAGATGAATCTAAAGAGCCATTCCTGAATTGCAGGCTTTGGGTGCACCTGGAACCTCGTTGTTCCCAACATACTGTAAAGTTGTGCCACACAGATGTTGCCCTGACCTGTTAACATCTATGGTCCTTCCTTCCTCCAGATTTCCGCATCATCCCTCCCATGTCAGAAAGGCCGCTGTAAGCCTTCAGGAGAAGGACTGGGGAAACGGAAATAAAACTGATTTAAGGATGAGGAACATTAAAAGGCCATGGACCTGAAATGCAGGATGACAAATGAGGCGGCAGCACTGTGACTGTCTCAATGAATCTTGCTGTCCAGACGTCAGCAGTTCTGAAAGTGCCCCAACAGCAGGGGGGGAGGGCACACCAATCGACACAGCTGTCCAAAGACGGGATGGTAGCCTGTGATTTAATGCTGCTCTGGAATTAACGATTCCAGGGATGGGATTCCCATTCGCAAACAGGAATCTGAGCCATTTCCTGGCAGCCCAAGGAGAACTCCGAGCCACGCTCAGAGTCTGATCTTAGTGCTATTTTGCGACACCCTTTTACTAACAGATGGGAAATCAGTTTGGCAAAATGATCTGCACACAAATTCCTATGGAAAAGTAAAGGGGACGGAGGTGGATTTAATGCCACGACCCTTTTATAATTTTGTGGCTCTTGGGATGGTCAACAGGAGGAATCAAGATTTTCTCAAGTGGGTTTAGTTTGGGTTGTTGTGGGTTTTTCAGGCTGTATGGCCATGTTTTAGACCAGGGCTGTCCAACTGGTGGTCCCGGGGCCATATACGGCCCCCCAGCCCCTTCCCTGCGGCCCCCTAAGCTTTTTAATTAAAAAAATTAAATAATAATATTTAAAAAAATTACCCACTTCCGGGTTCCGGAGCAAGTATCGCGAGACTACGGAAGCCACACGGGATTTCACTCCCAACGCGAGATCATGCCTGCGTTGAGAGCGAAATCCCGTGTGGCTTCCGTAGTCTCGCGATACTCCTGTTGCTGAAATCTCGGCTACTTAGTCCCTGCGGCCCACGCAGATGGGATTTGGACCTTCTCGGCTGCTGCCTCGGTCGGTCGTCGCCTCTGCTCGTGGTCCGGCTACTCCTGGATCCTGCGCGTTTGGGAAGGTAGGCTAACCTTTATGTTATTACTAGCTTAGGGACCCGGCAGTGCCCGGGTCATTTGAGAAGTGCAGCAGGATGTAGAGTGGGTCATGGGGGCTCTGTGTGCCAAGTTTGGTCTTGATCCATCATTATTGGGAGTTGCAGTGGTATCATGAAATTACTGAAGGTAGTGGAAGTCCCATTATCTGTGGTCCACCCTCCCCCAAAGTGTAGTAGGATGTAGATTGGGTCATGGGGGCTCTGTGTGCTAAGTTTGGTCTGTATTGGTGAATGGATGAGGGTTGCATTGTTTTTAGGAAGTGAGTGAAGGTACTTCAAGTCCCATCATCCGTGGTCCGTCTCACAGCAAAACAGCACCAGGCTCTGTGTAGGTTTGGTGTTGGTCATTGATTAGGGGCAGTCTTGGAAAATGAGGGAAGGTTTGCAAGTCCCATCATCCATGTTTGGCCCCCTCCAAACTTCAGTAGTATGTAGAGTGGGTCACTGGGGCTCTGTGTGCCAAGTGTGGTCATTATTAGTGTTTGTTGGGGGCCACAGTGGTCTGTGGGAACAGAGGGGTGTGAAAGTACTACAAATCCCATCATCCATTGTCAGTCCTCCCCCAAACCTCACCAGGACATGAAGGCAGTCATGGGGGTTATGTGTGCCAAGTTTGTTCTCGATCAGTAATTGGATGAGGATTGCAGTGGACTTCGGAAGTGAGTAGAGGTACTTCAAGTCCCATCATCCATGGTCCACCCTCCTCCGATCTGCACCAGGATGTAGAGTGGGTCATGAGGGCTCTGTGTGGCAGGTTTCGTGTTGATCAGTCATAGGATTAGGTTTGTAGCAGTCTTGGAAAGTGAAAGAAGGTACTGCAAGTCCCATCATCCATGTTCTGGCCCCCTCCAAACTTCAGTAGCATGTAGAGTGGGTCACTGGGGCTTTGTGTGCCAAGTGTGGTCTTTATCAGTGTTTGTTGGGGGCCACAGTGGTCTGTGGGAACAGAGGGGTGTGAAAGTACTACAAATCCCATCATCCATTGTCAGTCCTCCCCCAAACCTCACCAGGACGTGAAGGCAGTCATAGGGGTTATGTATGCCAAGTTTGGTCTCGATCAGTGATTGGATGAGGGTTGCAGCGGACTTGGGAATGAATAGAGGTACTTAAAGTCCCATCATCTATGGTCCACCCTCCTCCAACCTGCACCAGGACGTAGAGTGGGTCATGGGGGCTGTGTGTGCTAAGTGTGGTCTGTATTGGTCCTTTTTGGTGGCCTCAGTGGTCTGTGGGAACCAAAGTGTTTGAAAGTACTACAAATCCCATAATCTGTGGGTCATGTCCCCTGAACCACACCAGGACGTAAAGGGGGTTAGGGGGGTTATGTGTACCAAGTTTGGTGCAGGTCCATCACCCGCGCTGGTCGCTGTGGCCTGGGGAAGTGGCTGCCACATATCCGCCCTCCCGCCCTCCTGCCCTTCCGCCCTCCCACCCTTCCGCCCTCCCGCCCTCCACACACATACATACATACAAACATTCTGCTTTATAAAGGTATACAGATTATGTAATTGTGTATGGATGCCCCTTATGAATTCCCACCCTGCATTTCCCCTTAGTAAAAGATTATATTTGATTATATGGATGCCTCATATGAATTGTAAGTAAATTGGAGCCGGGGGAGGGTGGGGGCGGAGCCGGGGCAGGGGCGGAGGCAGGGGCAGACCCTTCGGCCTCCCAGGTCATCAGTGACCGGAATTCAGGCCCCTGGGCCGGTAGAAGTTGGACAGCCCTGTTTTAGACCACACAACCTCCGAGGATACCTGCCATAGATGCAGGTGAAACATCAGGAGTGAATGCTTCTAGAACATGGCCATACAGCCTGAAAAACTTATAACAACCCAGTGATTCCAGCCATGAAAACCTTCAACAATACATTGGGTTTAGTTTGTCAAAGTCAGGGATGCAGATATTAGGTGAGAGCAAATAGAGAAGCAGTAAGAATTTTGCCTTCCCATGAAATTTTCACTCCCAATATTTCTAACATTGTAATGACTTCAAACATCAGTTGAGCATTTAGAAATACAATTGGACACCCAAAGAAGAAGGGCAGGCAGCATTGACAAGGGAATGTGTATATGGAAATTTAATTAAGAGGCAGAATTATTTGGAGGAATTGTCCTCTGTCCTTTAACTCCACAGCTATACCTCTGGCCAGACAGCTGCTTGAGTCTTTCCTTTTTCTCTACTTGGAAGAGTGGTGGTGATCAAAGTGTCCTCTATTTCAAGGAATCAGGGAGAGCCATCTCATTGACAACAAGTTTCCTATAGGCATTTCCCCATCCAATAATAAATGTATTCTTATCTTTAATCAGTGATCATAAATAAGAGACCAATATTATAAATATTGTGCGCAGAACTTGTGTGTTTTGCAGGCAAATAGCCTGTTGCATGAAACTGAGCAAAGAGTTGCAGCTCTTTTTGTTCCTGTTAAGTTCTTACACTATTTACTTAGGTTTTCATAAATTAAATGTACAGAACATAGAATCTGAAAATGCTGCAGGTTTAGTAACAAATGCCATGTACTTTTGTGGATGCTATAAAAATAAATGATACTACAGGCAGTCCCCGAATTACAAACACCTGACAGAGACAGAAAGTAAAATGAAATTTTCTGAAGAGGGGCACAGACAGCAAAACAAACACCACAGTGGTGTTAACCCTTCCCTATGCTATCCAAAGCTTATATGTATACGTGCACACACACACACACAAACACACACGGGATAGCCAGTAAATAAGGTTACAAGATTTTTTTTAATACAAAGAATGAATATATTTTAATAAAACTTACATGGATTTTAGCATAGGTATTACATTATTTTTCCACACAATCACCATTTAGTTCCATACATTTTGTCATCTGTGCAATGAGTTTTTTGATGTCTCTGTCATAGAAGTCTCCTGCCATCTTTTTCAGCCAGTTCGCCACTTCGATTTTCACCTTGTTGTTGTCGTAAAAGTGTTTTCCACCCAGGTGTTCCTTTAATTTAGTGAACAGATGAACACTGGGTGTGAGATTGTGGCTGTGAGAGGGGTGGCTTAAAACATCCCAACCAAATGTAGTCTTGTGTTGTCTGAGCGGTGTGCAGATGCACATTGTCATGAAGGAGACAGACTCCCACTGTCAGCATCCCACTGTGTTTTGTTTTGTTTTTTTGGATTGGCTTTGCGAAGTTTCATTGTGGTCTTACAATATCTTGCAGTATTGATTGTTTCACCTCTTTCTAGATCAATGAGCAGAGCCTCTTTTCTGTCCCAAACACTGATGCCACAATTTTTCTTGCAACGAATCACAGAAGAGTTTATGCCCTTAGCATTTAAGTAGCATATTACAGTGCAAACTTCTCACTTGGTGAGGAACGGAATAAGGATGCTCATCTCTAACCTTCACCACAACGCCAGTCAATGAGCTACTGACAACTGGCATTGCTCGTTTGCTTCTGCTGGCTTTCTGCTACATGGCAGTTACCAACTTCCCCCACGAAAATTCTCTGCAAGAGCTACGTGCCTTGTAACCTTACTTTCCGGATAACCCTCATATGTGTGTGTGTGTATTTATTTATTTATTTATTTATGACATTTCTAGCCTGCCTTTCTCAGCCCTAAGGCGACTCAAGGTGGGTTACAGATTGGCAACAATTCGATGCCACACATTCATAAAAGATACAATTAAAAACATTCAACATAGCACTATAAAATCATATAAAAGACCATTAAAACATATAATCACCAGAGTCGGCCTGTTAAACTCATTGTCTAGCAACATAGTTGGGCCATTCCATGTTCGTTCTTCATAGTTTCATGTTCATCTATTGTGCTGCATCTTCAAAAGCTTGTTCGAAAAGCCAAGTTTTACTTCTTTTCAAAAAGTCAGGAGGGAGGGGGCTGATCTAATATCCCTAGGGAGGGAGTTCCACATCTGAGGGGCCACCACTGAGAAGGCCCTATCTCTCGTTCCCGCCAGATGTGCCTGCGAGGAAGGCGAGATCGAGAGCAGGGCCTCCCCAGATGATCTCAAGTTCCTAGATGGTTCATAAGGAGAGATATGTTTGGATAGGTAAGATGGGCCGGAACCGTTATATATATGGAACCATATACTTATGGCTGGAGTTACACTTAAACAATGTACCTGTTCTGACTTACAAACAAATTCAGCGTAAGAACACACCTACAGAACCTATCTTGTTTGTAACTTGGGAACTCCCTGTACTTTTACAAAGAATTAAATAATACTGATAGATTCAGTCACTGAGGCAGACAGAAGGCCTTAAATCAGTGGCAGCCACTTGTTTCCGTGTCAGTGAAGCAGTTAATATGCTCCAGGTTTTCGTTTGAACTTTAAATGAACTATCCAAAAAGTGGAATCAAACGTGAAAATAAAATTCAGCACCTTAGATAGCTCCTTTCAAGTTTGGACTACAACTGTATGGCTCCACTGACACAGACTCCACCAAATGACACTGGTTTTTGGACTTCGGGGATTAAAAATCTATTTGTTGGATCTCTATCTTTGTGATCTCGAATTAGAATTGCCATCTCTTTTTTTCCACCCTGCTTTAATTTTTTTCCACCCTGCTTTAATTTTTATTTTAAGCTGATAAAGATAACATGATAATGTCCATAAAGGCACCTCCTGAATGTGGCTGGTGCAAGTGATTGAGAATTACATAAGAATTGTGTTGGGCTCTGACCAAGTCCTCTCCAACCCCAACCTTTGTTCACACCATGGCCATTGAGTTGGTAGTGAGACTCCCAGCAGCTGGACATGAATGCCGCTACATTCTCTGCATTAGAAAGGAAATTTCATTCATATGGCTTTTTATTTATTTATTTATTTATTTATTTATTTATTTATTCGGACTCAATTAGTCACCACACCCGTACGGCTCGGGGTGACTTACACAAGCAGAACAACAATACAACAGGTGTATAAAACATTAAAACATTAAAATCACAAAATTAAAACAACAGTTCTAAAATGGATACAGCATTAAGAGGGCCTATAGTTGTTGATAGAGCCACCAAATTAAGATCCGAAGGCCTGTTGGAACAACAGAGTCTTACAGGCCTTCCTGAAAGCCAGAAGACTCGGAAGCACATGAATTTCAACAGGTAGCGCATTCCAAAGAGTCGGGGCAATAACAGAAAAGGCCCTCCTCCGCATCGCAGTCAAGCGGTAGGACTTGTGGCTTGGAACCGTCAGGAGGCTCTGGGTCTCTGAACACAGGGGTCTGGAGGGACAATATGGGATGAGGCGGTCCCTGAGGTACACTTGCCCCAGACCATACACGGTCTTATAGGTCAATACCAACCCTTTGAAGGTGATCCGGTATTCCACTGGGAGCCAATGCAGTTCGCGGAGGATGGGCGTAATGTGGCAGCTCGATGGAACACCTGCCAGCAGCCGAGCTGCAGCATTCTGCACCAGCTTCAACTTCCGGATCACCGACAGAGAAAGGCCAATGTAAAGAGTGTTACATTAGTCCAGCCTCGAGATGATCGTGGCTTGGATCACTGTGGCCAGGTCGCGTCGAGACAGATAGGGGGCCAGCTTCCTCGCCTGATGCAGATGAAAAAACGCTACTCTACTGAGAATGGAGATATGTGTCTCCATCGACAGTTGAGAGTCGAGTGTAACGCCGAGACTCTTTACCGATGACGACGGACATAGCGTTGCGTAACCCAGGGTTGGAAGCTGAACCTCCCCAGCACCCAGGCGACCAAGCCACAGGATCTCCGTCTTAGCCAGATTCACCTTCAACCTACTGGCTTGCAGCCATCCAGTAACAGCTTCAAGGCAGCGATGGAAATTATCGGGTACGGATTCAGGCCGGCCCTCCATCCCCAGAATGAGCTGGGTGTCATCAGTGTACTGGTGACATTCCAGCCCAAAGCTATGTACCAATCGAGCAAGTGGTCGCACATAGATGTTAAACAACAGAGGGGAGAGGATTGCCCCCTGAGGGACCCCACAAAAGAGGGGGGAACCCCCAGAGACAACCTCACCCCTCCTCAATTGTTGTGACCAATTCCGGAGGAAGGACGAGAGCCATTTCAGGATTGTACCCCTCACCCCGGCAAGGCAGTGGGTCAAAAGATCATAATCGACAGTATCAAACGCTGCTGTGAGGTCCAATAACACGAGCAGCGCCGATCCGCCCTGATCGAGTTGGCATCGTAGCTGGTCTGTGATGGAGACCAGTACCCATGCCCCGAATGGAAGCCGGACTGGAAGGGGTCTAACCAAGTTGTGTCATCTAGGAAGGACGGCAACTGCTCCATTGCTGTCCTCTAAACCACCTTGCCCAGGAATGGCAAATTCGAAACCGGGTGGTATTTGGAAGGGACCGTAGGATCTAGACCTGGCTTCTTCAGCAATGGCGTGACCACAGCCTCTTTTAAACCCTCTGAAAACATTCCTTGCTCAAGGGAGGTGTTGACTAATCTCAACAGAGGGTCACACAACCCCTCCAGGCAAGCTTTCACCAGCCAGGAGGGACACGGATTGAGGGAGCATGTGGTCGATCTAGTTGCAGTCCTATCGACCGCTTCTGCATCCTGTGGCCGAAACTTTTAAAAAATATATACTAAGAATTTGTGAATTTAAAAGGGCCCTTTGTAACTAAAGGGGTTGATAATTTCTTTGGCTGGTTTGCATGTTTGCATATGCAAAGTTGGGTGCATACTCTCTCTAGCACTAAACAAATGGCTCATGGAATGCCAGGCTTCTCCCTTCTCTGCCACTTCCCTCCTGTAAATGCTAACATGATGAGATTGCCCTGACTGCACCTCCTTCCCCCTTCTTCTGTTTCTCTGATATCCAGGGCAACCCAGTGTTTGAAGTTCATTTCCTTTGAACAACAGAAATCCTGTTCTATCAACAACATAAGCGGATCAATGGACTCCTTAAAAAAAACCTCGGCCGGTGAGAAGAAAGCCTGCTGCGCCCTTTGCATGTGGAATTAATCAATATTTTAAGCAGAAAAATATTGATAATGCAACCCACAAGCAGCTGCAGACATATTTATTGCCTTATTATGTTTGCCACGAGGAGCTTGATCTTTTTGTAAAACCCTCTCTGATCTTACAGTGTGGCACCCAGCAGTTGGAATTAACTAGTTGCAAATAATGAATTGCTTATAATGAATTTCTTATTTTTGGCCTCCAGTAGAATTATGAGATAATCACGAGGGCTAATTACGTCCCTTTTGTAGTACAACTTTATATCTTATCTGAATTAATTTTATGGTTACAACATGTATGTGTATGTGTTCTCACTATGTCTATACCAGGCATGGGCAAACTTTGACCCTCCAGGTATTTTGGATTTCAACTCCCACAATTCCTAATAGCCTCGTGGCTGTTAGGAATTGTGGGAGTTGAAGTCTAATTGTGGGAGTTGAAGTCCAAAACTTCCAGGGGGACGAAGTTTGCCCATTCCTGGTCTATAGTCATGTATAAGTTGCCCGCATACTTATGATTTGGGAGCCAAAGTTATGGATTTTGATACAACTCACGTCATATCAAGGATTTATACAGGAAATCCCCAAGTTACAAACAAGATAAGTTCTGTATGTTTGTTCTTAGGTATATTTACATGTGGTTTTTAGGATTCTGAAGTTTTTATGTACAGTGTAATTTGGTATTTGCTCAGGTCTGGTGCCAGGACCTTCATGGATACCAAAATCCATGGATACTTGAGTCCCATTATAGACAAATAGGTAGTTAAACGGTTTCCCTTATAAACAATGACAAAATTGTTTGTTTTTGAAGAAATTTGGGGGCCTGGGGAATATTTTCAAATCATGGATGGTGGAATCCATGCATTTTATTTATTATTTATTTATTTAAAAATTTTGTATCCCGACCTTCTCACCATCAAGGAGGGACTCAGACCGGCTTACAGCAATATTCAATGCCATTCCAATTTAAAACATCTTAAAACAGCATATTAAAATACATAAAAACAGCGGTACATAAAAACCACATTGCCATTAAAACCACATTCAACTCGGTCTATAAAAGTGATCACCCATTTCAGGTTGAAATCAATCTCAGCTTATTCTGGGAAAGCCTAGTTCCACATCCAAGTCTTCACCCGCCTCCTGAAGGACAACAGGGAGGGGGCAGATCTAACATCGCTTGGGAGAGAGTTCCACAGCCGAGGGGCCACAACAGAGAAGGCCCTGTCTCTCGTCCCCACCAGACGTGCTTGTGAAGATGGTGGGATCGAGAGCAGGGCCTCTCTGGAGGATCTTAATGTCCTTGATGGTTCATAGGGGAGAATCTGTTCGGACAAGTAAACTGGGTCAGAACCATATAGGGTTTTGTAGGTTAAAACCAGCACTTTGAATTGTGCTCGGAAACTAATTGGCAGCCAGTGGAGCTGACGCAAAAAGGGAGTTGTATGCTCCCTGTACCCTGCTCCTGTTAGTAACCTGGCTGCCAAGTGTTGGACTAATTGCAGTTTCCGAGCAGTCTTCAGAGGCAACCCCACGTAGAGAGCATTGCAGTAGTCTATTCGAGATGAAACCAGAGCATGGACAACCGTGGCCAAGTCAGACTTCCCAAGGTATGGGCGCAGCTGGCGCACAAGCTTTAACTGTGCAAAAGCTCTCCCGGCCACCGCCGAGACCTGGGGCTCCAGGCTCAGCGATGAGTCCAGGATCACTCCCAAACTGTGAACCCGTACCTTCAGGGGGAGTGTAACCCCATTAGCACAGGCTGTACCCCTATGCCCTGTTCGGAGGGCCAAGGGTTGCTTTGTTGTTGTTTATTCGTTCAGTCATTTCTGACTCATGGACCATCCCACGCCAGAACTCCCTATCAGCCATGGCCATCCCCAGGTCTGTCAAGGTCAAGCCAGTCACTTCAAGGATAAAATCCACCCATCTTGCCCTTGGTCAGTCCCTCTTCCCTTTTCCTTTCATTTTCCCCAGCTTTGTTATCTTCTCCAAGCTTTCCAGTCTTATTATGTGGCCAAGGTGCTTCATTTTTTTTATACCTCTAATGCCTCATATTCTTCCCTCCAGTGAGCAGCCAGGCATTATTCCCTGTAATATGGACTGGTTTGATCTTCTTGCGGTCCAAGGCACTCTCAGAATTTTCCTCCAGCACCATAGTTCAAAAATGTCTATCTTCCTTCACTCAGCCTTCCTTAAGGGTTGCTACACAGTCACAAATTTACTTTGGAATATTGGGAAAGTTGGAGAGATGCTTCAGATGCTGCTGTTACAATGACATCTCATTACCGCAATTACTGTTGAGTTGTAGATGTCACTCCACTACCCCAGTTACTGTTAGGGTTAGTGGAATGGCAACTGGAACTCATTACATTTCAAAGTAACATTTCTTCAGAGTGCATCATGAATTTCCTTTTGCAAGAGCGTTGCGCAGACACATCACACACAAACACAGAGGAATGCACCCATTTGATACATCTTTCTCCAATTCAGTACTTTTGCTGTCCTTTCCCCCCTTTTAAAGGATCATGTTTCATAGGCATGGTTACATTTGGTTGCGCTGGGCTCCTTGTAAGAAATCAAAGCCTTATTACGTCGGTTGCCCCTTTGGCCTGTCATTCTTCAGACCGAGACATCCCGTTGAAAGGACACTTTGTATGAAAAGAAAGGGAGATGGGAAACCTTTAACTAAAAAAGATTAACAAGTGGAATGGGAGGTGGCAGCAGCAAAGGCGGCAGGCAGGGTGGGGGCACTTTAATAGAAATTATAGGGTTGTGAATTAAGGGCCGTAATGGAAACCAGAGTGAGATTCTTTCACATTAATGGAGATCAGACATTGCGCTGGATTTTCAGGAGGACTGAAAATGTTTTACTCCATTTACCTTGTAGAACATTAAGGGGATCAGGATGCCAATAACTGGCATCTTTAAATAAAAACATATTGTAACCCATTCTCTTTTTTATTTATTTATTAAAATAGCTTTTATTGTTTAAAATGACATTTACATGTAGACACAAACTCGTCTGTGTTCCATTTACACAGACTTAAACACAGTTACATAATGGTGGGTAAGGTAAGGAGGGGGATGGGGGAAATGGGTAGGAATACATAGGGATAAGACATAGACATATAGACATATAAAACAGGTTGACTTCACCCGGAACCAAAGGAGGGTTTGCATATTTCTTTGGGTCTGAATAATATATATATATATATATATTTCTCTTACAACCAAAAACCATGTAACTCTATTTTTTCCTTATTCTTGATGTAACTTTAAAAGGGTTTCCAAGTTTCTTTAAATTCTAAACTTAAATTTCCTCTCACCAAGTTCGTTAATTTATCTAATTCTGCGAATTCCAAGATTTTAAATAATATTTCTTTTTCTTCTGGTGTGTCGGTCTTCTTCCAGTACCTCGCTAAGACGATTCTGGCCGCCGTGAGGATGAAACAGAGTAATTTTTCCATGTGTCTGTCCATTTTTTGGTATTCTATAATATTTAAAAGAAATAACTCAGGTAGTTGTACAATGTCCTCTCTCAGTATTTCTTGCGCCAGTTTATGTACTTTACCCCAATATTGCTTTACCGTGTCACATGTCCACCATTGATGGTAGAATGTGCCCTGTTCTTTGGCATTTCCAGCATCTATCATTAGTGTTTTTATAAATTTTCGATAATTGTGCTGGGGTTATGTACCATCTATACATGAGTTTTAGCTGGTTAGCCCTCATTGTATAGGCATACATATATTTTGGTATTGTTTTCCACATCTTTCCCCAGTTTTCAAGGGTATATTGTGTCCTATATTTTCATGCCATTTTTCCATATATTCTCTTATGGGGGCCTTTTCAAATCTGTCAGCTAAAATATATTTATATAACTTGCTTACTCTTTTTTTCTCTGAGTGTAGCAGAATCTTTTCCCCTGGCGATAGTACTTCTGTCCAGCCCACTTTCCTATCTGTCTGGTATACTTTCCTCAGTTGGGTATATTGAAACCAATTTAGCTTCCCTTCACCTATTTCTTCCCTGTTTTTTAAAATCCAGTTGTTATGCTCCTTCTTTAGTATATGTTTGTATGTTAGCCATCCCTCTTTCTCTGTCTTTGTTATCTGTATCGCTTCTGCTGGGGAGCCATAACGGAATCTTCTGGGAGATTTTAGTCTTATACTTTTCCCAGACTTTCAGCAGAGGTGCTCTTATAATGTGGTTTTTGAAGTTCTTATCCTGGTCGTATTTTTTGTAGAATAGATAACCATGCCAGCCATATCTCAAACCCCAACTCTCTATATTTAACAATTTTCTATCCTTTAGGTCAAGCCAATCGCTCAAATTTTTCCAGACAATTCGCTTCATAGTAGGACACTAAGTCCGGACGGCCCACGCCCCCAGTCGCTGGAAGGTCCTGCATGAATTTTTGTTTAATTCTAGCCTTTTTTCCATTCCATATGAACTTACTGAGTTCTGCTTGCCATCTCTTTAAAATGGTCTGGTTTTTTAGTATAGGGAGGGATTGAAATAAGAAGTTTATTTTTGGAAATACTTTCATTTTTATTGAAATCCTCCCTAATAAGGAGAGATTTAGGTTGTTCCAAACTTTTAAGTCCTCTTTAATTGAGTTCCATACTTTTTCATAATTATTTTTTACCATTTGACAGTTTTTGGATGTTAATTGTATTCCTAGATATCTCACCTTTTTTTAATATGGGGATATTGAATCTTTTTCTATTTCTTCACTTTCTTTTTTATCAATATTTTTCACTAGAATTTGCGATTTTGTTTTATTTAGTTTGAAACCCGAAATTTGGCCATATTCTTCTATTTTCCTGATCCATTTGTCTAGATTTACGCTGGGATTTTCTGTGACGCAGACCATATCATCCGCAAAGCGAATAATTTATAATTCATTTTTGATTTTTAGGCCCTTTACTTCATCGTCAGTCATAATGTCTCTTATTAGGGGTTCGAGGACTAAATTAAATATCAAGGGCAGAGGGGGCACCCTGTCTCGTTCCCTTTGAATATTAATTCTTTTTGACCTTTGTCCATTTACCATAATGTAGGCCTCTTGAGACTTATATATTGCTCGGACAGCTGAGGTGAAGTTGTGGCCCAGGTCAAGCTCGACTAGGAGTCTCTCTATTAGGTTCCAACTCTCATTTGAAAGACCAAAATATTTCTACAGTTGGGTGTGAAATTGCGTCACCCATATCCTGCAAAATTGCATTAAATACTGGTAGTTTAAAAAGTTCTTTAGGTTTTGCTGCTATAGAATCTTGGTCAGACTACAAATCCCAGGATTCAATAGCATTGAGCCATGTCAATTAAAGTGTTGCCAAACTGCATTTATTCTACAATGTAGATTGCACTGCTAGACATCCACTGGGTGAACACAAACGTAAACCAACACGGCAACACAACTGCATGTATAGCCAACTGCATAAGAAAATGCACAACTTTTTGAAACTTCAGAGACTTCCGAATCCTTCCTTAATGGTTTGAAAGTGTTATTTCCTGTTTCATTGGGTGGTCTTTACTTTGAAAGTAGTTGTTTTACTCCAGAAGGCGGGGGAAACAAAGGGAGGAAATTCACCCAGTCGGTTTTAAAATGCTTCCCAGGCTTACGAGGGGAGATGAGAGAAAGGGAAGTAATCCACTGGGGTTTAAACCACTCCCCAGGTTCACGAGGGGAGATGAGAGAGAGGAAAGTAATCCACTGGGGTTTAAACCACTTCCCAGGTTCACGAGGGGAGATGAGAGAGAGGAAAGTAATCTACTGGGGTTTAAACCACTTCGCAGGTTCACGAGGGGAGATGAGAGAGAGGAAAGTAATCCACTGGGTTTTAAACCGCTTCCCAGGTTCATGAGGGGAGACGAGAAAGAGGAAAGTCATCCACTGGGTTTTAAACCACTTCCCAGGCTCACGAGGGGAGACGAGAGGGAGGAAAGTCATCTACTGGGTTTTAAACCGCTTCCCGGGCTCATGAGGGAAGACAAAAAAGAGGAAAGTCATCTACTGGGTTTTAAAACTGCTTCCCAGGCTCACAAGGGAAGGCGAGAAGGAGGAAAGTAATCAACTGGGGTTTAAAATACTTCCCAGGCTCACGAGGGGAGATGAGAGGGAGGAAAGTAATCCACTGTGTTTTCAAAAGCTTCCCAGGCTTGAGGCCGAGGTCAGGGACCAGAAATGGGGAAACATTGAATCATTTCTGACTCACTCACTGCTTCGTAACAGAAATTGTGGAAAAAGCTTTGGAAGAGCAAAGGGACTTCCGGTTTCCTTAAAAACTTCAAAATTGCTTCAAAAAACAAATCTTTCTGAATTTATTCTGAATTACGAAGATTCTGACCGAACCGAACCATGCCTACTTTTGAACCATTTTTTTTAAAAAAATGGACTGCATATCCCTAATATCCATGCATATTCTCTAGGTAACATTTTATGCATTCATGTCTACCTTAGTCACATATGAACTAGAGGTGAGCCATGGCAGTTAAGGTGGTATCAAACTGCATTAATTCTACACTGTGGATGCACCTTTACAATAAGATGAATTTTGGAGGCAATGATTTCTAACCCAGGGCCCACCAACTTGAATGTGCTCCCAAATGTCTAAATAAGGTTTTTGCATGGGAATTTTGGGAATGGCAGAGCATTTTGTTTCATATTCATTTGCTGTCGAGTTAAGGTGGAAGCACTCTATAGCAAAAAGCTCCAGCTGATCTGGGCAGTCTCTATCTGGATGTCTTCCCGCACAAGATCTACCAAAAGGAAGAAGAGGGAAAGGCATTTATCTGAAAGTTAAGTCTCATCAAACTCCATGTGTGCATTAACATAGAAATGACAGGGCCGCATGATGATTAAAAAAGGGGCAGTGAACATAAAGGTAATTTAATATGGATTTCCGGAAATGAACAGGAACTTAATCTAAATGCATTGGAGCTCAGATACATATTGCAAAGGGTGTAAATCATTTTAAAATTGGGTTTGCTGAACAATTACATTTTAGCAGATTGAATGTGCAGCTTTTAACTCATTAACTAGCAAATTAATCAACCAAGTACTAAATGGCTGGAGATAGTTAATCTATCCCCCCTATGCCTCTCATATATTTTATATATAGATATATAAAATGTAGAATATTTCCTGTCTTGCAAGTAACTAACCTCTACTTCCTACCCAGTGCTCAATTTTATTTTTAATTTTAACAGCACATGAAACCTAAGGCACCAATCCTATCAGTAGCTTAGCTTCCATTAACACCAGTGGGCTATGTTTCATCGTAAACATAAGAGTGCATTCCTATTTGGAAGCACTGGTAAGTCCCATTGCATTCTGGTGGGTTTGCTCTTCAGAAATTAAGTTGGATGTTCATCTTCAGTGGAGTAATCATTGGCCAAATAATAAATTGATGTTTTGTTTTGTACCATTTACTGTAGATATTTAAGGGGTCTGCTTTTGACCAGGGATTGTCTGTAAGCCTGCAACCTTCATGACAACCCCATTTGGGCCTCTCTGTTTGGGACAATGCCAAGTAGATATTTCTGCTCCCTAATGCAGAGCAAAAGTCACCGCCCTTGACTACAGTTTGCTTTTGCAACTTCTAAAACTTCCTCTCTGGAGACATATTGCTGGCCTGCAATTTGCTAAGCATAATAGCATTCCCTGACCTGGTGCCCTCCAGATGTTTTGGACTGCAGCCCTTATCAGTCTCAGTTAATATGACCAATGGGAGGAGAACATGCGATCTGGAGTCCATCTGGAGAGCTCTACATTAGAGAAACTCCGTTGGAGGATTTTTTTTTCGTGTCAGGAGTGATTTGACAAATTACAAGTCGCTTCTGGTGTGAGAGAATTGGCCGTCTGCAAGAACGTTGCCCATGGAACGCCCGGATGTTTTGATGTTTTACCATCCTTGTGAGAGGCTTCTCTCATGTCCCCGCATGGGGAGCTGGAACTCACAGAGTGAACTTATCCGTACTCTCCCCGGATTCAAACCTCCGACCTGTCAGTCTTTAGTCCTGCTGGCACAAGGGTTTAATCCATTGTGCCATTGGGGGCTCCTATTTGGAGCATTACCGTAGTCTAGTCTATACCATTCAATAAAAACCTTTGGTGAGATCATCTATATTCCTTAAAAGGTTTCATGGAAGGCCTGCTCTTATTTGCTGGTTCCTTTTTATTAAATGGCTTTTCAGCATTTTCATTACTGAAATTATTTTAATTGCTTTCAAAAAGGCGTAAGCTGGTACAGCAACCATTGGGCTGGGTGTTTGTGTAGTGTAGCCATAGAAGGTGGCTACTTTTGCATCACCAAGAGAGAAGAGAACACTCAGTGGTGCAATGGGCTAAACCCTTGAGCCAGCAGGACTGCTGACTGACAGGTCATATTTGAATCCAGGGATAATGGGTTGAGCTCCCTCTGTCAGCTCCAGCTCCTCATGTGTTTCCTCTTTACCAGCAGAGAAGCCCCGCCCCCATGATAAATAGATCTTTTTCTCACTCACTTTCTTTTCTTCTTTCTCCATCACCTTCTTTGATTTAAAATGTGTGGGACTGATAATTTGCCAGGGGATTTCCACCTGGATCACCCCCCTGTGACCTACCTTGTGCTGCGGGAGCCATTTACTGGGTCCGTTTAGGGTCCCTTCTTGAGGAAAAGACTCCCTTTGGTCCATTGGCTGGCAAAGCTGTCCTCCCAGCTTCAATCCGCCAGTAGAAGGGAGCAGATGCTCTACCCAGTCGCCTTGGATGGGGCTGGCTTGCTGAGAGCCATCTTCACACACCGAAAGTCGGAATGGGCTCCATCCTAAAAGGGCAGAACAAGTGGCGTATGACAGGTCAAGTAGCCCATCTGATGAGGTTGTCCAGATGTTCCCTTGGGACTAGCCCGAGATAACTGGATGTAACCCTACCCCTCTCCCCCCAAGCCCCCGGACCCCTTAGCAAACTTAATAAAAACTTTGAAGCCTTGGTGGGCTCTCCTGGCATGTAGAAATGATGCGCCAGGACGGGGGTGGTGGTGTTTTCCTCCCCCCTCCTCTCCTGGCACGTCATTTCTCCGTGCCGGGAGAGCCCACCAAGGCTTCAAATGGAGGGCACATACATTTTCATTAGTTTTCTAAGGGATCTAGGGGCTTGGAGGGAGGAGTGGGTATTCCTACAGTTTACCAGACATATTTAGCCCGGCAAACTGTTGGAATACTGTCTGGACTGCAGTATTCTGCAGTCCAGACCCAGAAATAGTAGATTTATCCGGACCTTCCAAGAAGGCGCGGAATAAATCCACTATCAAATTAATTCACTACAAACCAGGGTGTTTCTGATTTATAGCAAATTAATTTGGGACTGTCTAGGTCAATGGTTCCCACACTTTTTTGGCCTACCACCCCCTTTCCAGAAAAAAAAAATCAGCGCCCCCCTAGAAATTGTTTTACATTTTTTTAATAGCAATTAAACAGAAAGATATACTGTATGTATTAATGTTTCTACCTTTTTCGTAAAATATAGTAAATAAAGGTGTAAATTACAAATATTGAATTCCAGAAATAATCACAAAAATAATATGTTTGGGGGAATATGAGCAACGGATGATCTGATTGGCAGTACCTTCAGCCAATTCAGCTCTGTCTTCCACAGACCACTAAGATCCCCATGAATGACAGATCTGGATCAAACGGCAATGCCTGCTTGCGACTGTGTCCCTGCGAGTTGGAATCACCGAGCAGGCACTGCCGTGGAAATCGCAGCGCGCGCCTCCTTCCTCTCGTCAACCCCGCCCATGGCGCAGTCCTGTGTATCAGCCTCTTTCTTCCAATGGGGACGTCCTCGCAAGCGCGCAACCCTGCAAGTGGCAAGCCTGGCTCACGCCACTGCCCCCTTACAGGGGTTCAGTGCCCCCCCAATTCTCCGGAGCCTTCCAGCACCCCCTTGGATCACCCCACCACCCACCAGGGGGTGGTACCGCCCACTTTGGGAACCACTGGTCTAGATGAACATTGTCTGGACAGCTCCTCCTTTATTGTGGGAGTTCCCGCAATAAAGGCCCTGTCTAGATGGGCCCCCAGAAATATTGATGCAGGGCTTTCCTTTATTACAGGTAGTAATCTATAACCAGCAACAATGAGTAAAGTCTCGTCCTTGATTTGTGTAAAAATAAAAATAACCCCTGGACTACTTTTGATGCAGAGCTTTCCTTTCATAAAGTTGGAAGAGACCACATGGGCTATCCAGTCCTACCCTATTGTCTTTCCTGTGTTGCAAGAGAAGTGATTTTCCTTTTTAATAAGTTGTAGGGACGACCTTGATTTTTATATCATAGATTTGCCAGAATGATAACTCCTATGCTTGTGCAGAAGATGAAATTGCTAGTATTGCTTGCTTCACCATCAGGCAACAAATAACATTTGCTGAAATGCTTTCTTCCACACAGCTATAGAGGAGCCATCAATTTTCAATCTTGCAACAATAAAAAAATTACCTTTTTAAAAACAAGAAGTGAGTCATGCTTAGTGCTGGTTTTCTTTTTTCCTAATTTTGATCAACTTTGGGCATTACACGAGACCCCCCAGACACACTGCAGTTTCCTTCTCTTTCCGTGACGTATCATCTCTCCATCAAGCAGTATTTGTACATGGAATATGACTCATAAAGCCCACAGGTGAAACATCTTAGGGGTCTTCTGATAATGCAGAAGACATTAAGCTATAAAAACATATGTTAATGCAATAGATAGCACACATTTGTTTTTCATTTTTTCCATAAGACCCAGACACCTTTGTGCAAGGCAGAATTAGCACTTTTTATTCTCTCTGCCCTTCTCCCTACATTGTCATTCTAGCATGTCTCTTCCAACACCTATGAGCAACACTTGGTTGCTCAAGAATTACAGATATTCATTGGACAGTGGCTGACAAGATTGGGAGATACATGACTAGTTTCCCACCCTGTGTTCTTCCAAAAAATAACATTTTTTTCAATGGCTGCAAATGTTTCTAAGGTTCTGGTCACACTCTATTACATTTAAGTGCCAAACCTGTCAAACCCCAATTTTCACACCAGGTAAAACAACCTCTGAGTATTCTTTGCCTAAGAAAAGCTTACAAAAATGCACAGAGGTGACTTGAACAAAACACACACACTATACACTCCCCCATGGCTTTGGGCAGTGGTTCTCAATCTTACTTATACAACTCCTTAATACAGTTCCTCATGCTGTGGTGACCCCCAACCATAACATTATTTTCATTGACTGTAATTTTGCTACTCTTATGAATTGTCATGTAAATATCTGATATGCAGGATGTATTTTCATTCACTGGACCAAATTTGGCACAAATACCCAATACGCCCAAACTGGTGGGGTTGAGGGGGGGGGGGGATTGATTTCGTCATTTGGGAGTTGTAGCTGCTGGGATTTATAGTTAACCTACAATCCAAAGAGCATTCTGAACTCGACCAATGATGGAATTGAATGAAACTTGGCACACAAAACTCCCATGACCAAGAGAAAATACTGGAAGGGTTTGGTGGGTATTGACCTTGAGTTTTGTGGTTGTTGTTCACCTACATCCAAAGAGGACTGTGGACTCAAACAATGATAGATCTGGACCAAACTTGGCATGAATACTCAATATGCCCAAATGTGAACACTGGTAGAGTTTGGGGAAAATAGACCTTGACATCTGGGAGCTGTAGTTGCTGGGATTTATAGTTCACCTGCAATCAAAGAGCATTCTGAACTCTACCACTGATAGAATTGAGCCAAACTTTCCACACAGAACCCCCATGACCAACAGAAAATATTATGTTTTCTGATAGTCTTTGGCAACCCCTCTGACACCCCCTCACAACTGCCTCAGGGGTCCCAACCCTCAAGTTGAGAAACACTGGCTTAGGGCGATTATATGTTCTACATCACAGAGCACAATCCTAGATTTGGAACAATGTTAGCCAAATGACTTCCATTCACTAGAAGTGGAATGCCACATTGACAGCTCTTCTCAATAGTCAGCTCTAATGAACAAGTTATACCTCCATTGCTGGGAAAAGAAATTACACATACTGCAATTACTTCCAAGCTCTTGTGCATTTGGGACATAGTAGTGTATTTCTTTCTATGCATCTTCTTAGAGGTTCTCTTGGCAAATGATCAAAAACTTGCGTCCTGCTTCAAAACCCAGCTAAATGACATTTCTCTTTGGGCTTGTTATTACATAGGCTGGAAATGAATAAACAGCTTTCAAAAGTTCAATGGGCTGAGAAGCAGTTCCAGATTGTTAGTAAGTCTGCCAATGGGATAGAAATTCACAAAAGCTTGTGCGTATATATGGCTCCCCTACTTGATGCTCAGGAGCATTGACAACAGATTTGTGGTTTCTGTTTCTGGCAAAGATGTAAACTTTTGCTTATTTTGTTGTTGTATGAGAAAATGTTCTGCCTGCTGAGTAAGATTATGCACGTATTGAAGTAAACCTAGGAAAAAGGAGGCAATGGGAGGAGGAGAGAGGCATAGAGACATTTTAAAAGTAGCTGCAAAAGTAGGATGGCAGGGGATTAATTGGGATTGTCCCTACCAGATCAGGACAGTTGGAGAGCATGAGGTTTTGCAGCTGACACTTGGTTTTCTGGGTTGTTGTGAGTTTTCCGGGCTGTATGGCCATGTTCCAGAAGCATTCTCTCCTGAGATTTCACCTGCATCTATGGCAGGCATCCTCAGAGGTTGAGAGGTCTGTTGGAAACTAAGCAAGCAAGGTTTATATATCTGTGGAATAACGTCCAGGGTGAGAGAAAGAACGCTTGTCTGTTGGAGGCAAGTGTGAATGTTGCAATTGGCCACTGGATTTCAATGGCTTCTCTGTGTACAGTGTTCCCTCACTTATTACGAGTGTTATGTTCCAAGACCACCCACAATAAGTCAAAATCTGCGAAGTAGGAACACTATATTTATTTTAAAATTTTACATTATTTTAGTAGTTATATACTTTTTAAAGTCTTTATAAACTTAAAATAAACCCTCCCCTCACACTTATATACTACATAATCCTTTATCTTAATAACTTTTCCCACACTGTTCTGTACAGTACATGTACTGTATCTGTTTCTCCTGTATCTTCGACATAGAAAAGCAGAGAGGGCTAGCCGCGCATGAGGTTTCTGTTTTACCTAGCATCGCTCTTCCTCCTCCCCCAGCCCCCCCCCCTGTTAGTATGGTGGCTATGAAGGAAGGAAGGAAGGAAGGAACAGCCAGGTGAAGAGAGAGAGAGAGAGAGAGAGAGAGAGAGAGAGAGAAGGAAAGAAAGGAAAGGACCTTCGAGACTTGAGGGAGGACTGAGGAGGAAAGCGCATCGAAGCGGCAGCGGCAAAACCCACAAAATAGACTGTGATATATATTTTAAATAACGTGAAATAGTGAGTCTAAAATCGCAAGGGGACACTGTAGTCTAAAATCCACAAGTATGTGGACAATTTCAACAGAAAGGAAGAAACCATGAAAGTGAACAAAATCTGGCTACAAGTATTTTAAAAACTCTAATATCATAAAAGTAAATAAAGAACAACACTCAAAAACAGGGGGATTCCAGACAAGAAACAATCAGGACCAGCGAATCACCTCGCAACAAAGGATTCCCCTAAGCAATAAGAAGCCAGACCTTGAAATTGCTAGGGCATTAAATGCTAGTCAAGGTGGCCAATTGAAACATACACACTTGCCACAAACAGACAAGAGTTCTTTCTCCCACCCTGGGCATTCCACAGATATATAAACCCAATTTTCCTAATTTCCAACAGACCTCACCATTTCTGAGGATGCCTGTCATAAATGTGGGCAAAATGTCAGGAGAGAATGCTTCTGAAACATGGCCATACAGCCCGGAAAATTCACAACAACCCAGTGATTCCAGCCATGAAATCCTTCGACAATATTTGGTTTTCTATTTGGTAAAAAAACAAATCATGGCACTCTGCCTTTACTTTCATAGTAAGATGTTTATCTATTTTATATCACAATCAAGAGCTGAACCCTGATTTGTACTCCCTCCATTCGTCTTCCCTCAATTTGTGTCTTATAGTTATGTTCTCTGCTGGAATAATTCTTGTCTTCTGCCAGTCTTATTTATGCATTGTTATTTATAACTTTCCACTAATGGGTAGCCATCTTTGTCTGGAAAGTAATTACCGTTTGCTTTTTAGCAAAATCAATGGAAAGTTTAGTGCAGTAAATGAGCATAGAGTATTTAACTTGATCTACTGCAGAGGGGTGAGGCATGGGATGAGCTCAAAGTGCCATGTCTTGGGATGAATAGATAAGCAAGTTCCAAGGAACGCCAAGAGCAGGGATGCCTGGGAGAGAAATTTACAGTTAACTCATTTCACAAACAGGTGAGTGTCAATGCTCACGGCTCCATAAAAGGGCAAACGTCTGTATGTTTATAGCTAAAATATTTTATCTAAGGCATCAATCAATGGGTTGGGAACAGATACTGGGCTAGAATCCAAGGCAATATGAGTAAGATCTGGTTCGCTACAATCTTTATTTTGGCCTGTGTGTGGATGTTCATTGCTATTGTTTAATCCTCATATAGTCAGACAAGACATTTTAATTCACCAGTATTATGCTTTGTTGCAGAATTTGCAAAACACTAGACCCACAAGAGAGACATTTTGGACATCGTCACTTAAAGAGATGTAAACAATTTCCCTGAGTTTCAGCCATCTGACATGTAACGGTTTTTTAAAAATAAAATGGCCAGAGAAAAATTATCCCATCAGAACAGTTGCATGTTGCCATTTGGATAGTCCTTGTTACATCCAACGTACCAATGCAATGGCATCTCTGGCCCATCCCCTATTTTGATATCAGCCAGCATGGCAATGCCTTAAAGCAGTGTTTCCCAACCGCTGTGCCGCGGCACACTAGCGATCATCAGGTGTGCCGTGGCAGAAGGAGGGGGATTCTAAGGCTGCTGCTGCTGTTGTTATTGCTGTTCCTCTCCCAGCTGTTGTTCCCGCGCCTCCTCCCATTTTCGCCCGAGCCGTCCACGCCATCCTTCCCCTCAGAGTCCGAAGAAAAAGCAGCAGCGGAGCCAGAGGCGGCTTCCTCCTCGCCCCGGCCCACCTTTTCCCTCGTGCTCACTCAAGTGTGAGGCGAGGGGGCGGCTCCTCTGTGCAGCCGCGCCTTCCCCTCGCTCGCGTGCACTCTCTCTCTCTCTACCGCTGCACCGCATTCATGGAGGAGGAAAGGCCAGCAGAGAGGTTGAGGTGAGCAAAGGGAGGGTCGGAAAGGGGTGAAGTGTCCCCCTCCCCATGATGAAGAGGCCTGCCCATCATTATTTGAGTCCAGAGTGCTCTCTGGATGTAGGTGAACTACAACTCCAAAACTCAAGGCCAATGCCCACCAAACTCTTATAGTATTTTCTCTTGGTTATGGGAGTTCTGTGTGGGAAGTTTGATTCCATTCCATCATTGGTGGAATTCAGAATGGTCTTTGATTGCGAGTGGACTATAACTCCCAGCAAGTACAACTCCCAAATGACAAAATCAATTTTTTGACTGATGGTCCCTCTTTGGGTTAATATTAGTATGTTTTGTGGCCAAATTTGGCAGCAATTTGTCCAGTAGTTTTTGAGTTATGTTAATCCCACAAAGGAACATTATCGAGAGAGAGAGAGAGAGAGAGAGAGAGAGAGAGAGAGAGAGAGAGAGAGAGAGCACAACAGCACAGGCAGAAAAGCATGTCTGTGTAGGAGGGCGAACAGTCAGAAAGAACTTCCTGACTGTGAGAGCTGTTCAGCAGTGGAACTCTCTGTCTCAGAGTGTGCTTCCATCTGGCTGCTCTCTTTCCAGCCAGCTTTCCTGCCATCCCTGCCAGGATATCTATATTGTGTTCATCGAAACAGGCCCAGGTTTCACACTGAGTGTATAAATACATTTAAAAACATATTAACTATATGTATTACTGAGTTAGAGTGTCATTTTTTGTCATTTTGGTTGGTGGTGTGCCCCAGAATTTTGTAAATGTAAAAAATGTGCCGCGGCTCAAAAAAGTTTGAAAAATACTGACTTAAAGCAATAAATAGTTTTCTAAGATCTACAGAGATACTGGTAGGAACATGTCAGCAAATGAGAGTTCAAAGGTGGCAGGCTAAAATCCGGAACCTCAATCCATAGCTGATACCAAATGACAGACTCCCTCCTGGGCACACAGAAGATTGGGCAACTTGGAAGGGTGCTGAACACACTGTGCTCTGGCACCACGAGATGCAGCGCCAACCTTAAAAAATGGGGCCACAAAGTGGAATCCACAACATGAGAGTGTGAAGAAGAGCAAACCACAGACCACCTACTACAATGCAATGTGAGCCCTGCCACATGCACAATGGTGGACCTTGCTAGAGCAACACCAGATTCACTCCAAATGGTCAGCTACTGCTCAAATGATATTTAGTATAATACCAAGTTCTTCAACTTTGTGGGGGGTTTTTAAAATAAAAAAACCCATTACAACTGCACCATCGGTTTGCTTCTGATATGATAAAGAAATAAATCCAGTGTAATGAATTGATACAAACATTATCTTGTGCTCTTTTTGGCTCATTTACTCCGAGCCCCATTCATCTGTCCTCTTTTTTGCAATCCATTGTATCTGTAGAATATTTTTCCAGCATCACACTTCAAAAGATGATTAAACTTTGTACATTAGACATAACACGAGGTGATGCCTCATTGGGGAAAAAAAGGTAATACTTGGTAAAGTAAAAGAACAAAGGAAACAAGGGAGATTCCTTTATAGATCCTCATTTCTGAGTTTGCGAGGCCTGGACAGTACAGTGAATGACTGGGGATTTTAGCTGTCTCTCATTCATAGTTGCCAATAGGTAGAAGTTGACTTAACGGTTGGTGTAAAATATGAACTAAATATTCAACTGTATGCTGATCTGTTTTAATAGGACATCAATTCAGTCTTGGCAATACATGACATCTCTCCATGGTCTATATCAGGGGTGCTCAGAATGGTGATCGGGATCACCAGGGTGATCTTCAGGCCTCATCCTGGTGATCTTCAGGCCCCTGACCAGGTTTTTTTTGCTGTTGTTTTGGATTCCTCCTCCTCCCTCCGTCCTTCTCCAGCCACTCAGAGTCGTAGGAGACCAAAGGGGGCGGGCCCGGATGACGCGATGCATGGTTGGCCCTGCGCGCATGCGCAGAAGCGCCGATTCTGCCTCTCTGACTTCTCGTGAGCTCTTGGAGGCGGCACGCATGCTGGCGGCGTGGAAATAGGAGCAACGACGGAGGAGAAGAAGAAGGACGCTTTGGGGTCATTTTCTTACTGCATCTCAAAGGTCAGTCTTTTTACTTTGGGGTGGGTGCTTGATTGTTCTGTGGCATGTCTCTTTGTTTATTTTTAATGTGTAAAAATGGCCTTTTAGCTCCAAAGCCTCTCTGCTTGCTTTGTTCCTTGAGAAATATATGTTGGGGAATATGGAAATGTGGGAGAAATGGGGTGGTTAGATGTATTTTTGCATGCCCCTTTGTTTACCTTGCTGAGTATTAAATGGCCTTGCAGTTCAAAAGCCTCTCTTCTTACTTTCTGGCTGATAATATGTGTGGTTATATGGCAGTGTGGGAGAAATGGGGTGGTTGGATGTATTTTTATGCTCTGTTTTATATTGTTGTTATTAAATTGAAATGTTGATGTTTTATAACTTCATTTTATGTAAACTGCCCCGAGCCTGCTGGAAGGAGCGGTACATAAAAATGAATAATAAATATAAATAAATAAATAAGAAAATAGTTATGCGTTTTACATTTCTGGGCAGGTGATCTTTGGGACTTGGTTTTTTAATCAGTAGCTCCCATGCTGAAAAAGTGTGAGCACCCCTGGTCTATATTGTTTGCTGAGTTCTATCATTTGTGCTGTGCTTATTTATTTTATTTCGTATCCAAAATATAATGTGCCCAGGATCAACAACCAGACATTACGGTTTCATAGAGCAGTGTTTTTCAACCTTTTTTTGAGCCACGGCACACTTTTTACTTTTACAAAATCCTGGGGCACACCACCAACCAAAATGACACAGTAATACTCTAACTTGACAGGGGGAGTGTGTCCCTCTTGGTTCTGCTGGACCTCTCAGCGGCCTTCGATACCATTGACCACAGTATCCTTCTGGGCCGCCTCGCAGAAATGGGGCTTGGAGGTATCGCTTTGCAGTGGCTCCAATCATTCCTGGAGGGCCGTACCCAGAGGGTGTTATTGGGAGACACCTGTTCGACCCCACAACCATTGACTTGCGGAGTCCCACAGGGTTCAATATTGTCCCCGATGTTATTTAACATCTACATGAAGCCGTTGGGGGAGATCATCCGGAGTTTCGGAATAAGATGTTATCTGTACGCAGATGACGTTCAAATCTGTCACTCCTTCCCACCTGTCACTAAGGAGGCTGCCCAGACCTTGAACCGGTGCTTGGACTGGATGAGGGCTAGCAAATTGAAATTGAATCCAGACAAGACAGAGGTCCTCCTGGTCAGTCGAAAGGCTGAACAGGGCATAGGGTTACAGCCTGTGTTGGACGGCGTTACACTCCCCCTGAAGACGCAGGTTCGCAGTTTGGGAGTGATCCTGGATTCATCACTGAGCCTGGAACCCCAGGTCTCAGTGGTGGCCGGGAGAGCTTTTGCACAATTAAAACTTGTGCGCCAGCTGCGCCGTACCTTGGGAAGTCTGACTTGGCCACGGTGGTCCATGCTCTGGTTACATCCCGAATAGACTACTGCAACACACTCTACGTGGGGCTGCCTTTGAAAACGGTTCGGAAACTTCCGTTGGTCCAACGGGCGGCAGCCAGAATGCTAACTGGGGCGACATACAGGGAGCATACCACCCCCCTGCTGTGTCAGCTCCACTGGTTGCCTGTCCATCTCCGAGCCCAATTCAAAGTGCTGGTATTGACCTATAAAGCTCTATACGGTTCTGGCCCAGCTTACTTGTCCGAACGCATCTGCCTCTATGTCCCATCTCGCAGATCATCTGGGGAGGCCCTGCTCTTGCTTCCGCCAGCATCGCAAATGCGGCTGGTGGGGAAGAGAGACAGGGCCTTCTCGGCGGTGGCCCCTCGCCTATGGAACACACACCCAAACAAAATAAGATCGACTCCATCTTTCCTCGCTTTTAGAAAAAAGCTAAAGTCGTGGTTCTGGGACCAGTCCTTTGGGCAGCAGATGTAAATTGTACCTTTGGATTTGACTGGATTGACATTTTGGACTTGACTGGACTGACAATGTGTTCCGCTTGATGGCTTTAATTATTATGGTTGTTTTTAGTGGTCTTTAATGTAATGTTTTTTTTAATGTTTTGAATGCTTTTTAATGACGTTGATTGTATGGTGTATTTTAAATTGTATTGTGGTGTTGCGGCCTGTAGTGCTGCGAATGTAAGCCGTGCTGAATCCCCTGCAGGGGTGAGAAGCTACGGGGTACAAATACCACAAATAAATAAAAAAAATACATATAGTTAATATATTTTTAAATGTATTTATACACTCAGTGTGAAACCTGGGCCTGTTTCGATGAACACAACATATATATGACTTCCTCTTACGTACTTATACATGGCTATCATGTCTTCTCTCAGCCTTCTCTTCTTCAGGCTAAACATGGCCAGCTCTTCAAGCCACTCCTCATAGGGCTTGTTCTCCAGACCCTTGTGAAATTTCACCCTGTGTGGAAACCTGTGAATGCTTCAGTCTCACGATGCTCCCAGGTTCGCTCACTGCCCAATTCACCGATGTGGAGCTTCCGGCTTTGGCTGTTCTCACGAGAAATCCAAGCCAATGCGAAAACGCCGACTCAATCACTTCCGCCCAGTGCTCTGCTTTTGCGGAGGGAGGCAGTGAAAGAGGCCACACAGATCTATGAAACGTATGGGAGCATCGGGAGGCTGAAGCAGCCCTGAGCAGGACTGAAGCCATGCTGAGTCGAGGCTCCTGAAGGCTTCCTCAAGGCGAGCCTGGCCCTGGCATTCGGCGGAATCCTTCCTTTGCCTCGGGGAGGATCTTTGGGGAGGGAAAGAGGGAGAAAGAGCTGCTAGGAGGGGGAAGAGTGCCAATTTCCCACGGCACACCTGATGATTGCTCAGGGCTCACTAGTGTGCCATGGCACACTAGTTGGGAAACACTGTCATAGAGTACCAGATCTTGAGAACATCCTTTTAAACAACAAACAAGCTCCACTACACTCAATACTGGTCACACACAGCTCAGATGCGGATGATCAAATATGCATTTGACATTGCTCATGCACGTTTTGTCTTTGTCTGCATTACCCTGAAGTTCTGTAACATATTGATCCCTGGAGTAGACTTTATCTATCTTAATCAGTGTTCTGTGTTTCTTGCACTCCCACCTGGAATTATTTCCTGAAAATCTTGGCATGATGAGCAATGAGTAGGAAGAATGCTTCCACCCAGATATTCGGTTGATGGAGCGGCGCTACCAAAAATCGTGGAATGCAAACATGATGGGAAACTTCTGCTGGATGTTGTAGCATGAAATTTGGGAAATCATATATGCCAAAAAATCTGCAAAACATTTCTGATCAAACATAGATAGCCTAAGCCTTACTGACTGACATTGGAACTTGCAAGGACACTGCAGTTGTACCATTTATATTTGATTGCTCTGTTTGGATTGTAATTCGTTAATTCAGATTGCATTGATATTGGTGCATAATTTTTTTTCCATGTCAGGAGCAACTTGATAAACTGCAAGTCGCTTCTGGTGTGAGAGAATTGGCTGTCTGCAAGGATGTTGCCCATGGGACGCCCAGGTGTTTTGATGTTTCACCATCCTTGTGGAAGGTTTCTTTCATGTCCCTGCATGGGAAGCTGGAGCTAACAGAAGGAGCTTATCCATGCTCTCCCCAGATACGAACCTCCAACCTGTCGGTCTTCAGGCCTGCTGGCACTAGGGGGTTTTCTTAGTGCGTAAATGCATTGAGTATTATGGGATGAGGTATTGTGTTTTTAACTGTTTTAATTGTATTTATTTGTTTTTATCTGTTTTAATATTTGTATTGAAATGTGGTATTGAATTTTGCCAAATTGTAAGATGCTCTGAGCCCCCCTCAGGGTGAGAAAGAGTGTGATAGAAATATAGTTAAATAAATAAATAAATAAATAAATAAATATGTGTAGCTTGAACTGAAAGCAGTACTGGGGTTTTGGTAGATTCTTTGGCCAAAGTTATTATTTGTTGTGCATTTACCTTCCTGCACTAAGACTCTAAACCAGACCTGTGCAAACTTCAGCCCTTCAGGTGTTTTGGACTCCAACTCCCACAATTCCTAACAGCCTATCGGCTGTTAGGAATTGTGGGAGTTGAAGTCCAAAACACCTGGAGGGCCGAAGTTTGCCCAGGCCTGCTCTAAACTATCTAGTCCGTGAGCTGCTTTTTGCTGACGATGCTGCCCTTGTCGCCCATTCAGAAGCAGCCCTGCAGCGCCTAACATCCTGCTTTGCAACAGCTGCAGAGCTGTGTGGGCTGGAAGTCAGCCTGAAGAAAATGGAAGTCCTCTACCAGCCCGCACCACAGGAAGAACACCATCATCCCCACATCAGCATAGGCAAATCTGTGCTTAAGTCCATTCAGCAGTTCACCTACCTGGGAAGCATAATCTCTTCAGATGCCAAGATTAACAAAGATAGATCACAGATTATCAAAGGCATATAGTGCATTTGGAAGGCTTCACAAAAGAGTCTGGAGCAACAAGCACCTGAGGCAAAGCACCAAAAGCAGTGTGTACAGAGCTATCGTACTGTCTTTTCTCCTCTATGGGTCTGAAACATGGGTCACCTATCGCCAACACCTATGACTCCTCGAACGCTTTCATCAGCGCTGTCTTCGCACAATCCTAAATATACACTGGACCGACTATGTGACTAATGTTGCTGTCCTTGAGCAAGCAGGGATCACCAGCACTGAGGCCATGCTATTGAGAACACAGCTGCGCTGGGCAGGGCATGTCTCTAGGATGGAGGACCACCGCCTCCCAAAGATACTACTCTATGGTGAACTTGCCACGGGTCAGCGCAAGGGAGGCGCCCCCAAAAAGAGATATAAGGACTCCCTGATACAACATCTCAGGCTCGCCCAGATTGATCACCAACAATGGTCCACCCTGGCCTCACATCGGGAGGCACGGAGATGCACTATCCACAATGCTGTGGCCTCTTTCGAGAAGACACACCGAACGGGTCTCGAAGAGAAATGACAACGAAGAAAGAACCGCAACTTGGAAACAACATCATCCAAGGAGACTTTCTGTTGTGCTTTCTGCAACCGAACTTGCCTATCTCAGATTGGCCTTTTTAGTCATCAACGCGCTTGTAAAAAGCATGGGATGAGTCCTTCCTAAGAATCTTTGTTCGCGAAGGCCTTCCTGCTCAGTTTCAGGACTCATTACAACTCCATGTTTCACTTATTTATTTATTTGAAACGTTCATATCCCGATCTTCTCCACCTCTGTAGAGGGACTCAGACCAGCTCACAGCAAGGATTCAATGCAATAATACAATCTAAAAACATCCTACAACAACAAAAGATTAAAATACATATAGAATAAAATTACAAATAAGCCAAATCGCCAAGATAAAATCATGTCCAACTCAGTCCGTATATGTGGTCAACAACTATGTTCGGTGGCCGGCCTCAGCCATTATTCTGAGAGTGCACTTGAGAGATATGGTAAAGCAGATATTTCAGTCGTAACCCAGTATGGCAACAAATAACAACAAAATTTGTAGCTGAAATATAACATAGAGAAGAAGGTATTGATGCTTGGATAAAGAGCAACCTCTTCTCTTTCCAAAACCTCTAAGATCTGAAATCCAATCATATACATAAACACTTAAAAAATAAAATAGTGAAGTGTTGTGTTTGTGAAGGCAATGTTGTACTTCAGAGAAAGCCCTGGAACAGCACTTGAAAGTGAACTTGAAAGTGATCACTGAATATAGACACTGTGATTCCAGCTGAAAGCAGCTCAAACCCTGAAAATGTGTGTTGCCTTTGAACATTTGTGAAATGTTGAGGAGCAACTTGGATGTATCCAGCAGAGCAGCATTTATTTGACTGGATGAAGGCTAAGCACGTATAGCACAGAGCTTGGGAAAACTTTTGTGATTATTATAACATAGAAAACCTCAAAACCCGTGGCTGTGCTGGCCTGCAAATTCTGGGAGCAAGTAGTCCAAAAATAACATTTCTAAGCTCTGGAAAAGAGTTTGGCAGGAATTCTGGAGAGGGGGGAAATTCAGAGTGGAGAAAATAAATACAGAGACGGACATCTCTATTGAACACAGAAAAATATGGGCCCTATTTATTTATTTATCTTCACAAATTATATATGCCAGTGCTCACATACATTTCACGGCCATGCATAAAATATTTACAAATAACGTGCAATAGCTTGTAAGTGAAATAAAGCAGCAACCAAAACTCCTAGCCTAGCAAAAGCCAGCAGATTCATCCATCAATTCTAACCTGCAGGCTGAGAGTGAAAGGCTGCAAAGCCTGAAGGATGAGTCAGATGATGGCATATTTAAATAGCACCATTAATGTATCCAGGCAAACAAATGCATCACAAGTAAACAGCCAGAAACAATGGGCCTTTTCCAAAGTGTAGAATCTAAGATATGTGTATTTAAACATACATACACACAGAGAGACATCAGGAAGTAATAATAGAATTATACAACTATACAACAGTAAAATACAAAATAAATATAATATAAAGTATACTAACAAATGAAGCCCCTGGTGGTGCAGTGGGTTAAACTGCTGAGCTCCTGAACTTGCTGATCGAAAGTTCAGCACTTCAAATCTGGGGAGTAGGGTGAGCTCCCACTGTTAGCCCCAGCCTCTGCCAACCTAGCATTTCGAAAACATGCAAATTGTGAGTAGATCAATAGGTACCACTCTGGTGGGAAGGTAATGGCACTCCATGCAGTCATTCCGGCCACATAATCTTGGAGGCATTTACAGACAATGCCAGCTCTTTGGCTTAGAAATGGAGATGAGCCGGACATGACTAGACTTAATGTCAGGGGAAACCTTTAACTTTACCTATACCAGTGGTTCCCAAAGTGGGTAGTACCGCCCCCTGGTGGGCGGTGGGGCGATCCAAGGGGGCGCTGGGAGGCTCAGGAGAATTTGGGGGTGCTGAACCCCTGTAAGGGGGTGGTGGCGTGAGCCAGGCTTGCCACTTGCAGGGTCGCGTGCTTGCGAGGACATCCACGTTGGAAGAAAGAGGCTGATACACAGGACTGCACCGTGGGCGGGGTTGATGAGAGGAAGGTGAGTGCTGCGGTTTCCATGGCAATGCTTGCCCGGGGATTCCAACTCACAGGGACACAGTCGCAAGAGCACAATCCCCGGGCAGGCGTTGCCTTTGATCCAGATCTGTCATTCATGGGGATCTTCGTGGTCTGTGAAAATCAGAGCTGAATTGGCTGAAGGTAGTGCAAATCCCATCATCCATTGCACATATTGTTTTTGTGATTATTTCTGGAATTCAATGTTTGTAATTTATACCTTTCTTTACTATATTTTACAAAAAAGGTAGGAACATTAATACATATATCTTTCTGTTTAATTGCTATTAACATTAAAAAATAAGAATTTCATGGGGGGCGTGGAGTAAATTTTTTTCTGGAAAGGTAGGCCAAAAATGTTGGGAATCACTGACCTATACTAACAAATACATATAAGCAAACTATAATATGAAATAAAATTCGAAAAGCTTTAGAAAACAAGGAAGCTTTTAACTGAGATTTTAAGATAATGAGGGAAATATTTAAGAAGGCAATTCGAAGAGTGCAGAGCAGTAAGTTAAAAAAGGACAAGGCAGAGCCAAGAAAGAAGAAATCTTTGGCTGGTCAAGAAACATAACATTCCTAGAAAAAGGAATCAGAGCAGGATGGTAAAAAATAAGGGCTGAAAGATGGGAAAGGGGAGCTAAGTTATGTAGGACTTTAAATGGTAAAACAAGAAGCTTGTACTGAATTATAGAGAAAGGGTAGCCAATGAAGAGATATCAAGAATGGGTTAACATGGTCAAATGGGCCAAAAACACAATTTTAGCAGCACAATATTAAAATGAAACCAGGGGACTAAGCTGAGATAATGGAAAACCAGTTGAAATGATCAAAATGCAATAATCAAAATGGGAAATGACTAAGACTTGAACTAAAGTCTTAGCAGAGGAAGCAGAAAGAAAAGGTTTGATTTTGGCAATGTTGTAAAAAAAAAATCAACATGAGCTAGCTACAGTCACAATGTGGGAAACCAAAGACCAGAAAGTGTCAAAATAAAGCCAAGTTGACCTTAAGTGGAAACATTTTTAGCAGTGAAATAAGCGTAATAACAGGTCCGTATTTCATCCAAGTCCCAAATAAATATTCTGTTACCTGCTCTAAACCTTTGTATTCATGTAAAAATAGGTTTCAGTCTTACATTCTAAAAAGGGACTTGAGGGAGTCATAGTCCAGCAACATCTGCATGGTTGCATTATGTCATTAGAACATAAGAACCACTTCTGAATGTGGCTGAATTCTGTGTCACACAGTGGCCCATATGGTTCAAACAAAACCCTCACCTTTGGAAAATTTTCCATCAACACAGAGGTGGCCAAGCCACTTCTGTGGCTGAATTCATAGTATTCAAACAAACCTTGGATTACTGGATTGATCTAATTCCCTTCTGACCTAGACAGCACATAAGGAATGGTGGGAGGTCATGGAGTCATAAATTCATAGAGTTGGCAGCAGTCCCATAGGGCATCTAATTCAATCCCAGCTCAGTGCAGGAAATCCAGCTAGACAGAGCATCCCTGGCAGGTTGCTTTCTGAGCATATCCAGAGAAAAAGGCCTCCACAGCTCTCTAGGCAATTGGTTTGACCATCACTCTGCTCTGTCAATATGTTCCTTCTAATGTTAAAGCTGTTGGGATTCAACCCCACACTGACTAAGTCTCAAGTCCTCAATGAGGAAAAGTTAGTTAGCAAAAGAATAGTCTGAGGGTTTTCCTTCCCCCAAGTCTCCTGTATGACAGTTGGGAACATTTTTCTTCTCTCTCTTTCTCTCTTCTGTCCAGGCTAAAATATTATTTTCCTCCTTTCCTGCAACATCACACAGCTGAATCTGAGTTGCAGTCCAATCTCATTTGAAGGGATGTATGTGTAATAAAGTCGCTATGTTTATTGTGGGATCTTTTTGTTAAATGTGTGGTTTGTATTATTACATCTGTATTGTGTTAGATGATTAAATATTAGACAGACCACAAAGGGTTAATGGAGGGTATTAGAGTACCTGGCTTCTGAGAAGTTACGTTGCCATAGCAACAGGAGGCGGAGCCTACAACTAGCCTTAGAATTTCCAGATTTGAAATTCATCAGTTAGTTAGTAGCGGTTAGACCGGCTGGTGGCAGTTTTGAGAGGCTGCTGTTATCTGTTCTGAGGAGAACAGAACAGAATAAAGGCTAAGTTTTGATACTGCAGAAAGGCAGTTAGGCTTTAGAAAGCCTTTAAAGACTGCTATTTTTAAAAAATCAAATATTTTTTATTGAAAAGAAACATATTTGAACAATTAATCAGTAATCCATTGTCCAAAACATGCATTATCATAAACATTTTTCTATATTTCCTCTTTCCATTCTTAACAGACTTAGCGTTCATGTTTCTTTTCATTTGTTATTTTCTCCCAACTCCTCCCCACCCTTCCCTAATCCCCCCCAACCACTTCTCCTCTCTAAATCTTTATTTTTAACCACGAACACAATTTTTGAAGTCTTTGTGCAAAGGTCGACCTTGCCTCCCAGCACCTGGTTCACCTTCTTCTACCCATTTTATATATGTTGCCCATTTCTCTTTAATTACTTCACTGTTTTTGTCCTGGCCTCCTGAGTCTTCTTGGCCATACATCCCAGACCAATTTCTGATTGAACTTGTTCAAATAGATAGTTATTCCAATTTTCCAAATTCCATTTTAAAGGCCTTTAAAGACTGCTGTTTGTAGGTTAGGCTGAAAAGCTAACCTAGAAGATAGATAAAAGGCCTATAAATGGGCAAGGTATCTATAATATTGTTGAGTCAGTGTTTGGAGAAATACAGTCAAACATTGTATTCCATTTAGAAACTTAGTAACCTTAAGATCTGTGCCTCTAAGAAGATACTGTAACCAACTAAGCTCTGTTTACCTTAAAACCTCCACGCTTTAAATCTTGTTAACAAATAAACTGTTAAAGTTCTTTATTCATAAATCTCTCTCTGATCTTTTCTGGTGCAAGCTTTCAAAACATCGGGTGGTCAAGAATTACTCACTGGTGGCAGCAGATTTACAGTTTGGTGACACACATCTCCATTAATCTGAGGCAGAATTGGAGATCTTTACAATTAGGGTCACTGATAAAAAAATACCTCAGTTCCTAACATTTGGGTTGTGGCAAAAGTTATAAAGTAGAGAGTCTTCACAGTATGAATCAAACCTCTGCCTTAAATTTTAAAGGAAAGATTGGGGTGCTTATGGCATTAGAAATGTTGCTGATCTTCGGTTCCATTCAACATTGGCTTCACTGGCTTTGACTGACACAGTTTGCAGTATGGCAACACCTATCAAGGGAGTAGTGCTTGTGAAAGAAGAAGCTGCAATAATTGGAAGCTTTTCTTTTCTTCCTCAGCTAACCTCCTTCTCTCCCATTTCCCATTTCTCCTCTGCTTCCAACAGGTGTGATGCTGACTCAGCCATGCAGCTGCCCATCTGGCACATCATGTGCCCATAATGCTGGCTGTGACAGTTCCTGAATCCAGCTGCTTGGACCTGAACCAATATGGATCACAGCGATGATGACTCCCCACTCTTGGCAAAATGAGTCTCTTTTCCTTAACTGACATGGAATGACTTATTTGAGATGAAAGATGCTTCTGCTACAGCAAGAGCCCAGGAGGTTCAAGCGACCCATCAGGACTATTCTAGCACTCTTGGAGCTGTCTGCATTAATGGCATCTGCCTTCTAGAAATAAGATGTCAAAGAGTCACAAAGCATGAAGAAAGGATTTAAATCTTTCTTTCTCATCTCCTCTGATCTTTCAGAGGGACTGAGCAAGGCATCTGCAAAATCCTATCTTCTATCCCAGAAGCTCTTCCTTCTCACACATGCAGATGCACAGTATGTGGGATTGTTGTTTATGTGCCTTCATTTTAATCTGACCCTAAATGATCTGTCAAAAATAGAAGGGGTAACTCTAAATCAGTGTTAGCATGAGGATTAAGAACATTAATCTAGGGATTCAAACCCAGATTCAACTAGTGTTAGCGTGGGGATTCAAACCAAGACTTTAAACACTTAAAGCATCCCATGGTGCAACATGAAACATCTCCCAATGTAGCCAACATTTATTTGTTTGATTGACTGAATGTATATCTCATTTTTCTCTTGGAGTGGTATCCAAGATGTCCAATAATAATCAGAACTCAAGATTTATAATCATACAACTGCTTAAACATTTCACAGTAGGAAAAATGTGTTAAGGTAAGGCACGTCCTCAGCTCAGGAGAAATCCTCAAGCAATGAATCCAATCTGGGATTTACTCTGAACCTCAAAGATGCAGACTGCAGCCTGGAAATCAGAAGATGTTTACTTCTTGGGAGGAGAGCAATGACCAATCTTTATCCTCTGGGGAGGCCCTCCTTCCGTTCCCACATTCATCACAAGTATGACTTGTAGGGACGAGGGAGAGGGCCTTCTCTGCTGTGGCCCCTCAGCTCTGGAACTCACTGCCTAGTGAAATTAGGCAAGCCCCTACTCTGGCAGCTTTTATGAAAGGTCTAAAAACCTGGCTCTTCCTATGTGCCTTTGGCGAGTGAATATATATTCCATTTTAGTCTGTCCCAATTACAGCTCTGTCCTCATGATGCACTTTTCCTCCGCACTTAATGTAGGTTTAATTCCACTGTTTAGCCCTTTGGGTTTCCCCCTCAGAAACACATTCTCTCTCAGAAACACATTCTACCTATCTCATCTAGGGTTTTATCAATTCTATCCATTTTACTTCTAGTATATTTGGCCCACCCACTGTGTCCCATTTCTTTATCATGTCATTTTGGAACTGTTTATTTTATTTTGTTACGTTATGTATTTATTTTGATGGTATTTTTGTATTTTATTTTGCTGTACTTGTATTATATTTTGTTGTAATTTTGGGCTTGACCTCATGTTAGCTGCCCCGAGTCCACTTCGGGGAGATGGTGGCAGGGCATTAATAATAATAATAATAATTATTATTATTATAAAATAGTGAAGGGTAGAGACATCACACTGGCAACAAAGATCCGCATAGTTAAAGTGTATAAGTATTCTCCATAGTAACCTATGGACGTGAGAGCTGGACCATAAAGAAGGCTGAGCAAAGGAAAATAGATGCTTTTGAACTTTGGTGTTAGAGGAAAATTCTGAGAGTGCCTTGGACTGCAAGAAGATCCAACCAGTCTATTAGAAGCAAAGATGAAGTACTTTGGCCACATCATGAGAAGACAGGAAATCTTAGAGAAGACAATGATGCTGGGGGAAATGGAAGGAAAAGGAAGAGGGGTCAACCAAGGGCAAGATGGATGGATGGTATCCTTGCAGTGACTGGCTTGACTCTGAAGGAGCCGAGGGTGGTGACGGCTGACAGGGAGCTCTGGCGTGGGATGGTCCATGAGGTCACGATGAGTCGGAAGCGACTGAACGAATAAACAACAACAAACTCAAAGAAGCTATCTAAGATTGCTGCGCAAACAAGGTCCCTTTCAAAAAGGTCTTTAAATGTTAGACTAAAATCTTGATTGAATCACTACCATACTGAAATGGAATTAATCAACCAGAATTGAGATGCAGTAAAAAAAAAAGATTCTGGACAAAGCAGGAGTGAGAGCTAAAGAGCAACAAGGATCAGGGGAAAGCCAAGAGGCAGGACCAGAGAACAAGACAATGTTTGTTTCAGTTAGTTTTATTAAAGGAATTATCCAAGGTGCTAAACCTATTTTGGTGCATCCAAATAGGTTTAGCACCTATGATCCAGATGCTTTCCAGTTTTCCAATACCTAAATGACATGTGGAATGGGGGAGATGATAGCAAATAAATTGTGCCTTCTGGAGATCCCTAAAGACAAAATTCTCTCTTTTTGTCTGGAAAACTTTAGCGTGCATGTATGGAAGGCAGAAAGGCAGGGGCAATGAGGGGATCCTGTGAGAGCAGAACGTTGGACTAGACAAACCATTATTGTGTGCTTTCAAATTCTTTCCAACTTATGTCGATCCTATCATAGAATTTTCTTGGCGCGATTTATTCACAGGGAGGTTGCCTTTGCCTCTGCTGAAGCTGAGAGAGTGGATCTCTGTGGCTGACTGGTGATTTGAACCCTAGTCTCCAGATTCATAGTCCAATGTTCAAGTCATTACACTACACTGGATCTAACAGGCAAACATAATGGCGGCTGGTGGATTTTGCGTCTTATGAACTAGTGAATCCTTTCTGAGTTTTAGTGCATACTTTAAAGCAGGGCTGCTCAGGAAGTTGATCATGATCGACTGGTTGATCCCAGGACCGAAGGAGGTTGATCCCAGCCAGATGGGGCACTTCTAGAGGGGGGCGGAGCCATGCTGCGCCTAGCTCCGCCCCCTCCCACGGCTTCAGCACTACCACAGCTTCTCCAGGCTAGAGGAGAGTACTGCCAAGCCAGTAGTGGCTAGCTATGCCACCACTGGCTTGGCACTACCCTCCTCCAGCCTGGAGAATCTGTGGTAGTGTCAGGCCCCAGGCCTTGGTTTCCTTAGTTTCCCCAGAACCACACTGCAGCCATGGTGGCTTTAAGAAATCTTCCAGGCCTGTCTGTCTTTCCCATGTGAATCTAATGCAATGCAAGCAGGTTCAAACATTCAAGGCCACGACTGTTATTCCTAGTGATAAGCAGAAGCGCCTGGGACCGGGAGCTCCGTTGCCTCCTCTCCCCAGATGTGGGCACTAATTGGGCTCACATACCTTGCCGCTGAGGTTTACCAAACAGCAGCTGCAGTCCATCGTGTGAACCATGACACTCGACGCAACCACGTCGTATAGATCAAAGGGTTAGAACATTATAACCGTTTGGTCTTGGAAGGGCTCCCCATCTCGAGCCAACTTTTGCATCTCAAGATCATGGATTCCTGAACGGGCCTTGCGGCCTCCCTGCTAAGACTTTGCCTGTCCAGTTCACTGGCTGCTCTGTTTGGATCTAGCCCGCTTGGGCATCAGCTTGCTTTGTTTGCTTTGTTCCTGATTACTACTGAAAGACTTTGCCTTTGAATCCTGCTTGAATCCTGGTTGCCACGGGACTATAATCATTGCTGCTATTATTGAACATTGCTGCTATATTACCGGTGCCACTTTAAAGGCATCTTAGTTTGACTTCTAGCCTCTTTCCTATACCCGTTATTCTAAATAAACCTTTTGTACCTCAGCTGAACTCTGTGGTTTATCAGGGGAGGTTTCCAAGTGGCCTGGGGGGCGACAGGTAGTGCTAAACCAGAGGGGGGAGGGGCGGAGCCCTGCAGCACCAAGCCCTGCCCCCTCCCCTGCTCCGCCCTGCTTCTCTCTCAGTAGATCTTTCTGACTTGGTTTTATTATAAGTAGCTCGCATGCTGAAAAAGTGTGGGCACCCCTGCTTTAAAGGAAAGATCCAAGGGCCTGAACTCTAATTCTATCTATGTTTGTGAGGACGTTTCTATGGGGCTGCCTAAAAGACTCCCCACAGATCGGAAGAGGCCCAAGGACCATGCAGTTAATATAGTCAATATAGCATTCTGATTAGACTATTAGTCCTGGTGAAATCCTTATCTATTTATTTATTTCTTATTTAAAACATTTATGTTCCGGCCATCTCACCCCAAAGGGGACTCAGGGCAGAGACAGCATATATACGGCAAACATTCAATACCAGGACATGAATTCATTATATGTATACATACACATTAAAAATGTTGTCTAAATATTAAAATGCACTGTTTATAAAGGTATCTATAAAGGTTACTTGATAAACACTGGGAAATTATAATTTTTGCACCTACCTCACAGGGTTATGAAATCCTTGAAGGAAAGCTAAAAGAGAAGAGCATTCAATTTCTGTACACTATAGAAGCACAGTATTAGAAAAAAAGCAGTGAGAATTATCTTACTTTCCCCATACGTCTGTGTATGTCCAGTGGCAACTGGTGGCTTTCAGACCCACACTGGGTTTTAGTCAGAACGTGACTAAAGGTGCTGAAATGTATTCCTAATGGCTAAGTTTTCTGGACAGTATCTTGAAAATCTAGACTAAAATCTAGACTAAAAGCTACAGCAGCTTTGCTGCCTCATTACTATGGGAGCCAGCAACACACCTGTCCATCTGTCTTGGCTCATCCTTTCTCGTGCTGCTGAAAGGCATTATTGTTCATTGCTCATGTAAACTTTCTTAAACACAGTGCTGATGGCTTGTTGAGTCCTATTTCCTCTCATCCCTTAATGTGTAAAGGGAAATGTGTCACCCTTTGCTCTTTTCTTAAAGCGACAGGAAATCTGATTTTCAAAACTTCAGAAGAGGTAGCTGAGATGAAGTCAAAACACGGAGTCCCAACTGTCCCAACGTGAGAGGTGAGAACCTTGTGTTGGGAATTTAGATGACATAAAGAGCTAAACGTATTTATCAAAGCAAACCGTGTAACGTTACTCAAGGAAGCAGCAGTTTTCATTTACCTTGGCTGGCTACCAGCCAGATGCGCAGATGCAACCCATCCCATTGGGCGCCCGGCTTCTCCTTTTTCATGTGTCTTTTTTCTGTTGCCAAGAGTTTTGTATGTGTTTGTGTGTGGTAGCTGTAGAAGTGCAAACCACTAGCGACTTATAGGCGGAGAGTCTCATCTCCAGCTCGGCTCAAAAGAGACTCCTGCTTTTGATTGAACCCCAAAGAGGAATTCCATCACAAAGCAGGAATCAATCACAGCATTCCTAGGACAGCGGGTGGTCATACGCTGAGTTCTGGGGATTTTAACTAACTCACTGCTACTGTAAATACACAATCACACACTCACAATAGTAGGTGGTAGCTCTTACATCCATGGACTTGTAAAGCGTTCTTGAGTTTGAGTGCATGCTTTAAAGTAGGCCTGCACAACCTGTGGTCCTCCAAGAGTTTTGGACTTCAGCTTCCGAATTCTAGACCATTGGACAAACTGGCCAAGGCTCCTGGGAATTAGAAACCCAAACACCTGGAGGGCCACAGGTTGTGCAGGGCTGCTTTAAATGAACAATCCAAGGAACTGAACTCTAGCCTTGAATAGGTTCAGCAAAATAGCTAGCCCTATTCAAAAGTTGTTTCTGACTTATGATGACCCTAAGGGATTTTCTTGGCAAGATTTGTTCAGAAAGGGTTTACGCTTGCCTCTGTCTGATGCTGCAAGAGTGTGACATGCCGAAGGTCATCCCATGAGTTTCCATGGCCAAGTAGGAATTTGAACTTTTGTCTCTAGAATCATAGTCAAGCACTTAAATCAGTGTTTCTCAACCTGGGGGTCGGGACCCCCAGGGGGGTCGCGAGAGGGTTTCAGAGGGGTCGCCAAAGGCCATCAGAAAACATATATTTCTGATGGTCTTAGGAAGCTCTTTGGCAGAGAAGGTTGAAGATCTCTCCGCTTGTCCTCTTTCTTTTGGAAACAGACTGCGAATTCTCCACCTAAAGCTCTCCTCTGCTGTGATTGGCAGGCCTCCCAGCCAAGGGAGGGCTGTTTCTGATACTCCAATCAGGGAGGGCAGGTGTGCTTGGCGCATGCCAGCATGATCTGCAAGTGCGGGAGAGGGAGAGCGAGAGAGGTGGGATGGAGGCTCACGCCAGCTAGTCCCTTCAAGGCATGAGGGTTCTGTGTAGGAAGTTTGACCCATTCCTATCATTGGTGGGGTGCAAGGGCTCATTGATTGTAGGTGAACTATAGATTCCAGCAACTACAACTCCCAAATGTCAAGATCTATTTTCCCCAAACTCCACCAGTGTTCATATTTGGGTATATTGAGGATTCGTGTTAAGTGTGGTCCAGATCCATCCTCGTTGAGTCTATAGTCCTCTCTGGATGTAGGTGAACTACAACTCCCAAACTCAAGGTCAATGCCCACCAAACCCTTCCAGTATTTGCTGTTGGTCATAGGAATTTTGAGTGCCAAGTTTGTTTCAATTCCATTGTTGGTGAGTTCAGAATGCTCTTTGATTGTAGGTGAACTATAAATCCCAGCAACTACAACTTCCAAATGACAAAATCAACCCACCCACACAAATACAGTTATGAAGTAGCAATGAAAATGTTATGGTTAGGGGTCACCACAACATTAGGAACTGTATTAAGGGGTCGCAGCATTAGGAAGGTTGAGAAACACTGACTTAAATCATTTGACCACACTGGCACTCCAAATAGTTATCATATTGAATTTGGGATGATGACTAAAAGTGACTAAACGTAATCACAGTTGGTGTTTTCTCAGTGTTTCAAAAATTACAGCAAATGAAGCCATAGAGTGAGGGGGGAATACAGTTCCATCTTGTCTCCTGTGTTGTGCTAATAATATAATATTTATAATATTATAATATAATACAATATAATACTAATAATAATATGGTAATATAATTATATATTTTATATTAAATGTAATATTACTAATAATATTACAGTATAATTGTATAGTACAATATAGTAATATATAATACTGATATTGTGGTATGCAAATAATATAATATATTGTATGTATATATATCTTGTAAGCTGCTTTGAGTCCTCTTCGGTGTGAGAAGGGTGGCATATAAATGCCGTAAATAAGTATTCCCTTTGGGTTAATCTAATCTGGACACTGGACAGTAGTGTAGCTGGAGCCCCCGGTGGCAGAATGGGCTAAACCCTTGTTTGAAAGGTCGGTGGTTCGAATCCAGGGAGTGGGGTGCACTTCCATGTGTCAGCTCCAGCTTCTCATATGGGGACATGAGAGAAGCCTCCCACAGGATGTTTATAGTGCTAAATCTATTTTGAAGGTAAAGTTCAGCACTTTGGATAGTTGCCTTTATGGTCAAGCCAAATCTTGGAGGGGCTTCACTGTCTCAGCTGTCACTGGCAGATTCAGGTCTCACAGTGTTGTGTCCAGGCCCGGATTTAGCATTACGCTATGTAAGCAGCTGTGGGGGGCGCCATGCCCCCAGGGGCGCCGGCAGGATGGGAGGAAGGCTCAGTCCCGCCCTGCAGGCTCCCGACGCTGCCCAGGTGCTGCCGGTCAGTCAGCGTGGTGTCATCGCTGCTATGGCCCTTATGGGAGCCATACACAGTGTGTATGGCTCCCACGACTTTTCCTCCGCCGCCTCCATGACGTTACGCACGCCCCTTTTCCTACCATTTCGGCAGGAACAAGAAGGGGCATGGCTCTGCCCCTGGCCGCCAAATTGCCCTCCTCAGTCTTCCGCCTCGTGGAGGGTGCACATGTGTGCCCAGCACTGAAGAGGATGGAGAGCGAGGGGGCGGAGAGCGAGGGCTGGAGAGTGAGGGCCAGAGAGCGAGAGCGCGCCAAAATAAGTTTTGCTTACTATTTTATATTACCTTAGTCCGGCCCTGGTTGTGTCACCAGGATTTTGTTGGTTAACAGGAACAATTATATCATCTAACACCCCTCTTGTCCCCTCTCGTGTTTAGCTGCATCTTTCATAGTCATTGGAAAGGGTAAGTTGTTTGTGTGTGTAGTTTCTTAGCAACAGTATACTGTTTTGGAGTTTCCTTGTTGTAATGCAAAATATTCCAATGGGGAATGGCAGTTGTGTTCAACATGCAATTGAGATTCATTAGCTTTACAAAAGGCATGCTCCTTGTAGAGATTAATACTGCTAGCTAGGTATGTGCAAAAAAAAAATCAGGAGTCGACAAATCATAAGAAAATCAGAAATTTTGTAAGTTAGAAGCAGTATCTGACGCATTTGCATGGCCCACACCAAATATTTTAGAATTGAAAAGTATACCATACTTTTTTGTTTTAGTTTTGTAAATCTTGGAAGTTCTCCCAAAGTCAGTTTCATATTCAGTGCAAAGAAGCAAAGCCATTAAACCAAAAGGGCTGCCTGCCTGCTTTAGTGCCACCTGCCTTGCCATTCCTCTCCCTGGAATTAATGGAGTCTTGTCTCAGCATTAGGAGCGGTGAAAAGAGGGAGCAGTGCATTTTGGGACTGGGAGGAGCCCTATGCCAAATAATTCAAAAGGCTCTGCCCTAAACTACATTTTCCAGTATGTATTAGCCTCAGAAAGCCCCGATTAGGAGAGGAGATCATATGTAGCCAGTCAGAGTTTCAATACATTTGTTAATGTTCTACACTATGGTTTCTGTTCCTGGGTTTTAAATGTCATTTCCTAATTGGTTCTGTCATTAAAAAAAATGGCAAAAGTTTATTACACTGCAAAAACTTTGTCTTTGCACAAGGGACATTGTGTTATATATATATATATATATATATATATATATATATATAATCTCACATTTTGCTTTGTTGAGTCTCCACCAATTTATTTATTTTATTTATTTTTATTTTATTTATTTGGATTTATCCATCGTCACTCCCATCCAGCTCGGGGCGACTTACACATAGTAAAATATGGTTTAAATCGCATATATAAAATTCATTAAAAGATACATTAAAAAATCCTAAAACAATACAACAATCTGAACACACATAATAGCAGGTGTCAGAGAGCCTGCAGTTTCCAATAGCAGAGGGCCTGCAATTTAAAGGCCGAATGCCTTTAGCAAAGTTTCTGCCATTAAAGCAAAGTTTCTGGAGTACAGCAACTACTTTCAAAGTAAGAACTATACAATTAAACAAGAAATAACACGTTGAAACTAGGAACAGATTTTATTTATGAATAAAAAATGTTGTTTATTTAAATTGAAAATTTGCCAAAAATCTGTGGATAAGTGAAGGGTTCTGAAATTTGGTGGGCTAAGGGTGGTAAATGAGTTCGACCATGGTAGCAAGTTTCACCCTAATACATTTAAAATGAGGTAGAGAGGAGCCCTTGAAGTCTCCCCAATTATAGTAATTTAATTATGCGCATTCGCAATTACTGTAACAAAATAATAATGAAATTTCGTTAGTCTCATTATAGTAACAAAATTTTCACTAAATATACTTTAGAAACATTTTAGAAATGAAGTGCCAGCACCCCCCAGTTTTGCAATGACTTTTGAACCATTTTTAAAATGGATCGCACATCCCTACTTCTAGCATTTGCTTCTTAAAACAGACAACTGCATTTCGGGATTCCCTTTCAGGGGATGGCAAAGCTAGGAATGCCTGCACATGTATGATTACATTGTGCTTCATCTTTGTGTTCACAAAACACAATTTATTTTCTTTCTTTCTTTCTTTTAAACTTTCCTCTGTAGTGTTGTCCTTGTGTTCTGAAGACAGCTCAGCTGGTTGACAATTATGTCACACGCTATAATAATTAAACAGAAAAGACAGTCAAAGGACAATATTTCCTCCCCCAATTTACAAACCAAAACAATACACAAAGAAACCACAATATTTATAAGGGCAGTCTAACTATTCAAAAACAATGTTAAAGAGTTGAAAGCCATGCAGAACAGATGCACCTCTCATGGATGCCTGTGGGGTAGGGCCAAAATAGATGTTAAGTACAGATGTGAAGCAGAACTTGAAAAAGTTACTTTCTGGGACTACAATTATTTCAGTTCCCCAGCTGAGGAGATTTTGAATTGTAGTCTGAAATGTAACTTCGCAGTCTGTGGTCGATAGCAGCAGCCGCTCTCATGTTGTTAGGACTCTTAATCTGCTCCAAGTTGTATTCTGAACTTTAAAGGTTTGGTAGACAGGCTAAATCTACTAAATTTCATACTAAAATCCAGACCACTGGATTGTATTGCTGTATTTCTGTTTATTTAAACTTTTGTTGTACTGTGGGTTGTATGCTGTGTGTGTATGTGTGTTAAATGTGTTTGCCAAATGTTTTGATTTGGCCAATGAGCTAATCAATAAAAAGTACTATCCGTTGAGGAAATAAATGATCTTATGTCCCGTCAGATTCATTTCACCCATTAGGAGGCCCTCTGAATGAGAGATGAAGAGACTTTGACATTAACTGAGCTAGGCCCGGATTACCCATAAGGCCAACCTAGGCCATGGCCTAGGGGTGCAAGCCGAGTGGGCGCATAATCATGGACCAAAAAAATGTTGAAACAAATAAAAACGCCGTGGCCTGCCCCTGTGGTCTCTCTAACTCAGCGGCACGTGCTCCCCAGGGACGCTCCTGACTGCTCTGTGCATGCCTGTTTCCCTTCCTCCCCGTGGTCCTTCCCATCCGCAGGAGCAGATGGGGAGCCTGCCTTCTGAGTGAGAGAATGAGCGAGAGAGTGAGCGAGCGCAAGACCCGTGCGCGCCCCCCACTCCCTCGCGCACACTTCCCCATGCCTCTGCCTTTCTCCCCCTTTCATTGCGGAGCCAGAAATAGCCATTTTTTCTGCCCCAAAACGGGTGGGTGGGTGAATGTGCTAGCTTCCTATCCATTTGGGAGGGTCCCTTTTCGGCTGCCTCAGTTGCCCGGCGACACTGGCGGAGAGAGAGAAAGAGAGGAGGGGCCGTGGGCATGGAAGGTGGCACCACTGGCTGCTTTGACAGCGTGTCTTTTTTTCCTCCCCTGTTTCCTCCTGCTATCGCCCCTTTTTCCTCCTCCTCTTGCCCCCTCCCTCCCCCACCCCATCTTCCCCGCTCCCCTCCCTTTGGTTCTTTCTTCTCCCTCCGTGCTTCAGAGGCTGGCCTTTTAAATGCTTTCCTCGATGCGGCCCGGCCCCTGGCTCTCAGCTGCCCGGGACACTCCTCCTTCCGCCTGGCCATGGGAAGCGCCTGCCAGAGCCTCCTGGTGGCCTTGGCCTTCCTGCTCTGCTGCCCGGCGGGTAAGGAGGGGGCCCGGCCCTTTCCCAGGGGGGAGGGGGCGTGTGGTAGAGGTTGGCTTAAAGGGGGCGTAATTCCAAAGTGTGGCCTAGGGTGCAAAAAGGTGTTAGTCCGGGCCTGAACTGAGCTCAGGCCTTGCAAACTCAGAGTGATAACTTCCTTGGCCCATTAATCTGTGATGTAGTCATTCTCTTTTCCTACCACCTTTGCCAAGTATTCTTGCCATTTCCAATGAATCATGTCATCTCAAGATATGTCCAAAGTATGACAGCCTCCCTTCAGTCTTTGTGGCTTCTAGGGAGAGTTCAGGCATAATTCGCTCTGTAATTTATTTTTGGGCAGTTCATGACATCTACAGAACTCTCCTTTGGCATCACATTTCAAATGAGTTGATCTGTTTTCCCTGCCAGCTTTCACATCCATAAATAGAAGCCAGAAGTGCTACAGCATGAATGAACCTAAATTTGATAATCAATGACATACCTCTACACATGAGAATCTCATTGAGATCCTTCATAAACATTTAAGAGGAACTCCATGGAAATTAATGTTTTATCTTTAAAACTTCTGTCAGAATGCATGTCATTTTCATGCATATGCTCACTATTTTAGACCTAAAGGAGGTATGAAGAAATTTAAATCTGACTCTTCTGGGGTCCCAATTTGGATATCTCTACAGTTTTTAACCCCCCGGTGGCGCAATGGATTAAACCACTGAGCTGCTGAACTTGCTGACTGAAAGGTCACAGCTTCAAATTTGGGGAGTGGCATGAGCTCCCGCTGTTAGCCCCAGCTTCTGCCAATCTAGCAGTTTGAAAACATGAAAATGTGAGTAGATCAATAGGTACCACTCCAGCAGGAAGGTAACGGTGCTCCTCCATGTAGTCATGCTGGCCACATGTCCTTGGAGGTGTCTACGGACAATGCCGGCTCTTCAGCTTAGAAATGGAGGTGAGCACCAACCCCCAGAGTTGGACACAACTGGACTTTATGTCAGGGGAAATCTTTACTTTTACCTTTACTACAGTTTTAGAAAATGAGGATACTGCCTGCCTCAGTCTTATAATTCCATGCAACCTGAAAAGTGGTACTAGATGTAGTTAGATCAAGATATGAACCATTGGGTCATTGTGTTGTGAAAGACTTTCATGGCCAGAATCACTGGGTTGCTGTGAGATTTTCAGGCTATATAGCCATGTTCCAGTACCATTCTCTCCTGAGGTTTCACCTGCATCTATAAACAAACCTCTGAGGATGCCTGCCAGATATGCAGGTGAAACATCAGGAGAGAATGCTACTGGAATATGGCCTTGCTGCCCGAAAAATTCACAACAACCCTTTGGATCATTATTTCATTTATTTATCTAAGATATTTCTGTGTTGCTTCCTAGGTCTCAAAGGCTTCCAATTAAAACTATATGTAGAAAAAAACATTTTAAAACACAATAAAAGGTTCACTAAAACTCCTAAAATATTTCTAAAATATTAGTTAGTATAGTTTAAACAGAACAATTTCCAACATTAAATGCACTGTGTTAATTAAAATATTAAAGCAGATCAACAATGATCTGAACCCATTTTTACAACTTTAAGTCCAACTCTCCAACCACTATGTAGACAGTGTAGTAGAGCAATATGTGGCATTTGCCTGAACAACTGTTACTACTATTGTTGTTTACAAACATGAAGCACTTAATGGCAATGTTTGTCTTTTTTATTTACTCAAGGGCTTCTTCCTTCCCTCATTTTCAAAGACAAAGCATATGGCAGAATATTTGACAACAGATTTGAACTTTCAAACACTCTAGGGGCTTAATGCCAAGGGAGCGAAATTATACAAAAACACATTCTGGTGTCCTGTTGCTAAATTGTGATGTTTTTAGTCTGCTGTGAGAGCTAACATGGTGAATGGTTTTAAGCACTGAACGGTTGGCTCTGGAGACCAGAGTTTGATTCTCTACTTAGCCATGGAAACCCACTGGGTGAACCTTGGGCAAGTCACAGACTCTCAGCCCCAGAAAATGCGAAAAAAATAGTTGTTATAACTCAGAAAAGATTGGAGGTACACAACAAGAAGTCTGCCTTATTGTATTGCAGCTCACTTTTTGTCATTGTGTAGGTCAGGGCTGCCCACGAAGTCGATCGTGATTGACCAGTCGATCGCGGGTCCAAAGGAAGTCGATTGCAGCCGGATGGGGCGCTTCTGCCCTGCGTGCGGCGCACCATCGGTGCGGCGCACCTTACACGCATGCTCACCATCGGTGCGGTGCACCTTTTGCTGCCTCTGGGACGACTCCCCGACCTCCATCCTAAGTGCCATCGCTGCATGGCCTGAGGGGGAGGGAGGAAGAAGGATGGCAGCAGAGTAAAGGAGGGAGCGGGCGCCCAGCCCGAGCATGTGGTTTTGGAGCGTGCGGCAGCGCGCGAAGGAGCCACGAGGGAGGACAACCAGAACGAGGCTTTGGCAGTCATTTCCTGCCAAAGCCATCTGCGACTGCGAGGAGTTAATCTGCTTGGCCACATTGATCAGCATTGAATGGCCTTGCAGCTGAAAGGTCTGTGTGCTTTCATTCTGCCAGTTTATATATCTGGAATTATGTCAGGGTGGGAGAAGGAACTCTTGTCTCGGTGCATTTTTGAATGTCTCATTGGCCACATAGATCAGCATTGAATGGCGTTGCAGCTGAAAGGTCTGTGTGCTTTCATTCTGCCTGTTTATATCTGTGTAATTATGTCAGGGTGGGAGAAGGAATTCTTGTCTGGATGCATTTTATGAAGTGTCCCTTATTTTTGCAAATAGTCACGTAAATGTCCCTTATTTCTTCTATCAAAATATGGGTAGGTAGATCTTTTTGACTTGGTTGTTTTATAAGTAGCTCGCATGCTGAAAAAGTGTGAGCACCCCTGGTGTAGGTCATGACTCAACCAAAAGTTCGCCTAAAAACCCACCCTTGTTAGCTGCGCATCTACCTCTTAATAAGCCATTTCCAAGTTGTAAGAAAGTGAGGAGATCAGCACTGATGCTGATACATCTAGCTATTTTATTATAGCCAAACACTCTGCATGGATGTTATCTGTAAAGACCCAATTCACAGCATGTCCAATTATTAAAGAGGCCAGATTGCTGTAGGTTTTTCAGGCTGTATGGCCATGTTCTAGGAGCATTCACTCCTGATGTATTAAAGAGGTCACTGGGACCCCTAAGTGTGACTCTCAAAAGCCCCACCATCATCACCACAGTCCCAGAAATTCAGAAATATCAAAAAGTATTTTTCAGGCCAACTGAAACTATTTGAGAACTGTCATGACCTGAAACTATTAGAGAGCTGTTACCATACAGGCAGTCCCCAAGTTACAAACATCCAACTTACAAACGATGCCTAGTTAAGAACAGGGGTGAGACAACAAGAAGTGAGAGAAATCTACCCCTTGGAAGGGAAATTCACTGCTGTTATTATGGGGAAAAGATGTATCCCCTGCTGATAAAAGACAATGGCAACTCTCTTGTAGAAACAGTTCGGTTTTTGCTAAGCGACTCAAATGATTGCGTAACATATAAAGTGTCACTCTTGCTTTGTCTGCAAAAAATATATCAGAAAGAGATAGTTAGGAAAAATTGCCATCAACTGCTATGGATACTCAAAGGGTTAATTTGACCCTCCCCCATAATGTACCAGTAACTATCGATAATTCACATTATTTTTTGCTCTTTTTGTGAGCTAGAAGTTGGCCTTTGCTATCCTTTGTTTCCTGTTTGCATTGGAGGTACTATTCTGTACCATAAACTGTTTGGTTGATGGAACATTTGATTTACAAATATGCAAATCACCAATCTTTGTTTCCACAGCAAGCCAAATATTTCAAAATCCAATTATCACAGGGGCAGAAAGTGAGGCAAATTATCTGAACAGGGGCACAGACAGCACAGCAAATACAACAGGGATGCTAACTCTTCCTTATACTAACTAAAGCCTACACACACACACACACACACACACACGGTAAAGGTAAAGGTTTCCCCTTGACATTAAATCTAGTCATGTCCAACTCTGTGGGGTGAAGAGCTAGCATTGTCTCTCGACACCTACTAGGTCATGTGCTTTGCATGACTGTATGGAGCATTGTTACCTTCCTGCCAAAGCGATATCTATTGATCTACTCACAACTGCATGTTTTTGAACTGCTAGGTTAGCAGAAGCTGGGGCTAACAGTGGGAGCTCACCCCACTCCCTGGATTCGAGCCGCCAACCTTTCGGTCAGCAAGTTCAGCAGCTCAGCAGTATAACCCACTGTGCCACCAGGGGCTCTATGCGGAAATTGCATTTTAAAATGTACCTGTTTTGACTTACATACAAAATCAGTGTAAGAACAAATCAGTTCATAACTTGTGTACAGCCAACACATTAAAGTTTGTTTCATCTAACCCTACCAAAGCTCCCCAAAAAGGTGAATGGAAGTGAGGAGGTAACATTTCATGAAAACGTGCCGTCTGTCAGGAGGAAATGACTTTCACCCCCTGCTCAGTGGCCTAACCCTTAGGTTCAATAAACTAGCTGGATGTGTGTCTCCTGATTTCTCCCTCTCTAGTAACCCAGAAATAGATGTGCTGCCAGGGAGGGAGTCCTGCACAGTTTACCAGGTGGTTGGGTTTTGTTTGGTTTTTTTGGAGGGGAATAGCTTTGGGAGGGGTAGCTAAGGAAATGTAGCTACATGAACTAAGTATATCTCTTGATGCGGTATCTCAGCCAAATAGTTAAGGCCTGAGGGTTACAATAATTGGAAAGAGGTTCTATTGTATTGTTATTTTCCCTCTGCAGTGGAAGAGGTGGATTTTCATATTTAATAGTAAATTAAAGGTTTTCCCCTAACATTAAGTCCAGTTGTGTCTGACTCTGGTGGTTGGTGCTCATCTCAATTTCTAACCCAAAGAGCTGGAGTTGTCCAAGGTCATGTGGCCGGCATGACTGCATGGAGCGCCATTACCTTCCCGCTGGAGTGGTACCTATTGATTTACTCACATTTGCATGTTTTCAAACTGCTAGATTTGCAGAAGCTGGACCTAACAGCGGGAGCTCACGCCGCTCCTCGAATTTGAACCTGTGACCTTTTGATCAGCAAGTTCAGCAGCTCAGTGGTTTAACCAGCTGCGCCACAGGGGGCTCCTTTCATCTTTAATACTTCATACCAATGTAACAGGGGGAGACACAACACTACTAATAAAATGTCGCTGACACAGATAGAGAATTTTGTTATAGCTCATTTAAAAGAAATAGTCCAATTCCCAAATTTTCTCATATCCAGGGGCGGTCCTACCAGTAGGCAAAGGACGCCGCTGCGTGGGGCACCATCTGGGTAAAGGGCGCATCCCCCCACCCGCCAGACAGCGTCCGGCCGATATTCTGCTTTTGGGCCTTGTGAGCTCCAACGCCGCTCACAAACCTCCCTGCGTGCCAAATAGCGAGTGCTGTGTTTAGCGGCTTGTGTGCCTGCGCACAGGAGCTGCGGGGCAGGCACAGGGGGGGGGGCGTGCCGAATAGGGAGTGCTGTGTTTACAGGCTTCTGCGCCTGTGTACAGGAGCTTCTGGGCATGCGCGGAGGGGGCAAAATAATGTGTGTGTGTGGGGGAAAATAATGTTCAGTTACCATTTAAAATTACCTTAGGCCGCCCCTGCTCATATCTGAAACAAATACAAATGCAAGAAAAAATTAGACAGAAGTTACTATCAGTAATCAATTTACACCAACAGAAACAACAGACAGAAGTTGCTATTGCTATTTAATTCCCTTTTTGGTCTCTTTCGTTTTTCACTTCTTCTCCCATTCCACCTGCTCCTCCCTCCCCAAAGGCAAGCAGTCACGGGGGATCCAAACCTCATATTGTGTGCATTTAGCCCCTAAATCTCTCCAATTGTCAAAATACCCCCAGAAATCTGGAGCACATTCCAGGAAATATAGACACTGAAGGAAATTAGCAGGGGATCCCATTCTTTCTTCTAATCTTGGCATTTCTTTGCCCCATCTGAGTTTCCCTCCCACTCCTCTACAGCCCGGGTACCTCAGTTTTGGGGGCTACAACATAGGACTCCAAAGCATCTCTTCCCAAACCAGATGCTGATGCCTGAGCATCTCCCCACCCCCCTTGTCCTTTGCTGCCCTTTCCCTCCTCCTTTGCACCTAAAGAGATGCTTGATCGAAGCCAGCAACCTCCAAATCATATTCCAGAGAGGCATAACCATGTGGGACACACATGTCTGTGTCGTTTAGGAGCTGGCTATAAGATCAGCCTTCCAAAATATTTCAGGCATGGTTTTATTCTGTTTAAAGACTTGAATTAAGATCCTGAACATGGTTGGTTCAGAGGGAAGGGCACCATGGTTGTTTTTAGGCATCACAAGGCTAGTCATTGCAACCATCATTTAAGTGAGTGTTAAGTGAGTGTCTTCCATGTAACACAGATAGGCTGTATCTGTAAGGAGGGGAAAGGAAAAGAAGAAAGGAAAGGAATAAATGCTTTAGCTCAGTTTTCTTTGACCTGGAAGTTCTGGCGTCTCATCCCAGATGTGCAGGAGTCATGTGTAAACATTCCCACATCAAATTAGTCACTTTGCACATGATCAGAGAAACGACTAGTATTTCTAAGGGAGAGGCAAGAGATCCATTTATAGATCCTCATGTTTCACGTAACACTTGACTCTCCTCCACTATGTAAATCCTTAAGTATTTTGTCTTCGCATGTGAAGACAAATAATTAAGGGAGCTTCCTTCCATCTCTAAGAGCAAATGAATATTTCTCTGCATATTTGAAAGTGTTGGGAATCAAGAGCTGTTAGGCTCAAAAAATAACCCTCACTTGGGGAGATTCCACAAAAATATAGCAGAGTTCCAGAAGCACAATTCATAACCAGCAGAAGCTTATGTGTAAAGAGCAAGGCTTGGTTTCCATTCAACAGGATGGAACAGATTGCAGATTCACAACTTCATAAGTTCTAAAAATGTTTATTAAAGACGAAAGAAATCCATTCTGGATAGGAAAGGTTCTTGGAGCTAACTAACTTCACTGAACTATCTTCTGAAGAAAAGGAAAAATAACAAAATGGCCATATCTACTACATCTTGCCTGGACAAGAATTTCCTGACTGTGAGAGCTGTTCAGCAGTGGAATTCTCTGCCCCAGAGTGCGGTGGAGGCTACTTCTTTGGAAGCTTTTAAACAGAGGCTGGATGGCCATCTGTCGGGGGTGCTTTGATTGCAATTTTCCTGCTTCTTGGCAGGGGGTTGGACTGGATGGCCCATGAGGTCTCTTCCAACTCTATGATTCTATGATTCTAATGGCAAGATACCTCCTCACTCTAGAAGAACAAAGGCAAGGAGAGAGACCCAGAAAATGGAGACAGGCTGCATGGCCAGCCCAGGGCAATAAAAATACCTTTAAAGAGGAAATTACGTCTTACCTGAAGAGATCACATTGCTAAGCATTCAAAGGGGGGGGGGGGTTAGTGGCATGATGAACAAGACAAAGCCTCCTTCTGAGCCCCTTCTTGAGACAGACATGCAAAGGGAACTCGGGGGGGGGGGGAGGAATCCCTCATTCTAATCTGTCTAGGCCAGGGCTGCCCAGGAAGTCGATCGCGATCGACCAGTGGATCACGGGACCAAAAAAGGTCAATTGCAGCCAGATGGGGCTCTTCTCAGAGGGGGCGGAGCCAGGCCGCACCAAGCCCCATCCCCTCCCCCAGCTTTGGCACTCCCAGCAGCTGCTCCAGCCTTGAGGAGGGCAGGGCCAAACCAGCCTTGTGTTAGCTATGCCACCACTGGCTTGGCCCTGCCCTCCTCAAGGCTGGAGCAGCTGCTGCTAGAGCTGAAGCCAGAGGGGGCGGAGCCAGGCCGCACCAAGCCCTGCCCCCTCCCCTGCTCCGCCCTGCTTCTCTCTCGTCTGGAAGCAAACGTGGACGGTGCGCAGCGCGGGAGGCGCGCACGTCGAAGGTAGATCTTTCTGACTTGGTTTTGAGTAGCTCGCATGCTGAAAAAGTGTGGGCACCCCTGGTCTAGGCTAACTACTCATTGAGGGCTAGAGATTTGTGAAGCCAGGGATGAAACCCAACAGAAAGTTTTGAAGGGAGAATTTTTCATAAGGAATAACTCTAGTCTCTACATAAAGGTTTCCTGTGCAAGGTTTCTGAACTGCTAGGTTGGCAGAAGTTGGGGCTAACAGCAGGAGCTCATGCCACTCCCTGGATTTGAACCTGTGTCCTTTCGGTCAGAAAGTTTTGCAGCTCAGTGCTTTAACCCACTGTGCCACTGGGGGTTCCTAGTATCCCTGATATAAAATGGCAAAATTCTTTGGATTAAAATACATATACTTTCCAGCCGTGTATGGTTGAATCCATGGATACAGAATATGTGGATATAGAGAACCAACTGTAAGGTGACTGGTGAGTTTATTAAATATTATATCACTAACTTGTAGCAGCAGTATTGTGTGTGGGGAGGGGATTATGGAATAACACACAAGCGTCTGGGAGAGGCAGGAGACAACCCTTATCTCCATCAATATTATCTCCCTTTTGTTGTTGCTAATCAGAGCAGACGAGACCTATCACAAATATAATAATGGTAATGGAGCAAACGCTCTTCCAAACGGCTGACCCCACAAACCTCAGTTGGCCAATCGTCCTGGTTTTTGAGAGAAAATCCAGTCTGAAGGAATCAATACAACAAAGTCCTTATTCCAGAGAAAACTGTTAATTTGAGCAAGAAGGGCACCCAGAGATGCCTGAGGCAATGTCCCGTCACTTCATAACTGCAACCATGTGCAGAAGAAGAACTACATGACACACGGAGAGGTCAGCTTATAGATTCAATGTCCCTGAGCTTTTTCTTCTCCCCGCTTTTATCAGCGCATAAAGACTGACGGGCTATATACTGCCTTGCGAGCAGCAAGGCCCGGGTAGTAATGAGGGTTATAAAAAAGTGTTTTTTTATGATCGGCATCTGAAAAAACACACCCGCCCCTTCATGCTACTGCAGTGGGGGTTTTGGGCCACCTCATTACTGGAAAGATATTGGCTAGCTGGAGAGAGTTGAGAGGAAAGATAATCAAAGAAAGGTTGAGGGCAGTGGGAGGAGGGATGGATTTTGTGAGCAAAGGGAATAAAAAAGACAAAGAACAGAGATGCTTGGAAAGGGAAGAACAGCTCAACGACATCTTGTGGAATACTCAAACTGGGACCGGGGAGTGATTCGAGTGATTCGTTTACCGCACTGTCTGGTTTTTGAGCCAGCCCTTTGACCTTCTCCTGCCACCCGGCCAAAAGGTTTACCAGTCCCCAATATTCAGCTCAGGATATGTCTACGTCTACTACATAACCATACTCACTCACAGATTCTGTGATTCTGAAACAGTCAGGATGATTCTCTTGCAACACAATTCTTTGGACTTTTATCCACTTCAAGTAATCTTGTCTTTTACCCAGCAGATTTTGAGAAAAACTGGATTTTTTGGCATGTGGCCGGCTCTCCACTTGATTGTGTACTTAGAGGGTATTTATATTTTGTGTCAGAAGCAAATTGAGGGTATAGTTATAATGTATTTACAAAACACAAATAAAATTTAAAACTTGGCATTATACTAAGTGTCGTTTGACCAGAAGCTGGCCACTTGGAGTGCCTCTGGTGCAGCCATGAGAAGGTCCTCCATTGTGCATGTGGCAGGGCTCAGGTTCCATTGTAGTGTGTGGTCTGTGGTTTGCTCTTCTCGCACTCGCATGTCGTGAACTCCACTTTGTAGCCTCATTTCTTAAGGTTAGCTCTGCATCGTGTGGTGCCAGAGCGCAGCCTGATCAGCGCATTCCAGGTTGCCCAGTCTTCTGTGTGCCCAGGAGGCAGTCTCTCATCTGATATCAGCCACTGATTGAGTTTCTGAGCTTTCGCCTGAGTATCTCTGTAGATCTTAGCTATTTCTTCATTTTAGACATTGGCATGCTGGCTGATATCTGAACAGTGGATGGACCAGAGATGTCAATGCCTTGGTCCTTCCATTACAGGCTGCTACTTCCTGACGGATGTCAGGTGGTGCAATACCAGCTAAATAATATAATTTCTCTAGCGGTGTAGGGTGTAGACATCCAGTGATAATATGGCATGTCTCATTAAGAGCCATATCCAGTGTTTTAACGTGGATTCCATACTGGGCATGCATATTCAGCAACAGAGAAGCAAAGTGCAACGGCAGATGTCTTCACTGTTTCTGGTTGTGATCCCCAGGTTGTACCAGTCACTTTTTGATTGATATTCAAGCAGTGCTTCTTATAAGTCAGAGCACGTTCCAGAGCAGGGGTGCTTACACTTTTTCAGCATGCGAGCTACTCTTAAAGCAACCAAGTCCAAAAGATCTACCTGCCCCCGCCGCCGTGCGCTCCTGCTGCGCGCTCTTGCCACTGTTTTCATCAGCATAGATGAAACTCTCTGTCCCTTCTGGCAGTGGCTGATCATTTGTGTAAATGTTAAACATTGATGGAGCAAACAGGCCGTTCTTCTGTTTTCACCATCTGCTTCTGTGGCCCTGGAACTCAACAAAAAGCTCCTGTTTTGTAGCAGATTTTCTATGAAGTGGGTAAGGTGGTAGTCTTTTGTAGTATTAGAAGTTTTTCTCAAGAGAAGGCAATGATATACAGAATTGTATGCTGCTGACAGGCCTATGAAGACAGCTCCTGTAATCTGAAGTAACTCGCAGTTAGGGGGTGAAATATCGATGTTGGGTGGAACTGATTCTTTCCTAGGTTGAGAATTTAAAAATCAAAAAGGTGCATTTGTGTGCAGATATTTGCAAATCAGTATAACAGAAAATATGTACAGTATATTTGCAAGCATGTTGGAAAAAAGCAGAGCAGCCACTACAATGTGAACAGGTGAAGCTGGCAGGAAGAAATGTGTGGCTATCTGTGGCAATCTCACCAAGATGTGTGTGGTGTTAATGGGGTCAATGCAGACCAAGAAAATGCAGTGCCAAGCATATTTTTTTCATCAGTGTCAATACTTTCTTCATCTCAGCATTCCCAAGACCAGGAATCCACTATATTACACACAACCTCCCACTCTCTTCTCATTATGTATCAAACATTTGCTCCATTTTCTCTAAAAGGAAGCATTGGATAATTTATGCAGTTCTGAACCTCCTTAAACATGGAGACAATGTGGAGGAAATCTGGTGAACTCTGTGTCATTAAACGTTCAAATATGTGTTTGACAACATGTGTACATCTGAGAAATGTGACCCTCTCCAAAACCACTATTGCGTATCTTGCTAAATTGTGCACAAAAATGTTTTACTTGACAGCATCCATTGTCACTTTTTCCAATTTAAAAAATCTGTATATTCAGAATTTATAAACAGCAAACTTGGAGAGTGAACAAAGAAGGAACTCTGGAAATGAACTCGATTAGTCTGCCCACCCCTGGTCTCTTTATTGATCTGTAAATTTCCAAAACACAGGTATGTTTGGGGGGGTTTGGGGGGGGGGGGGGGGGAAGGAAGCTGAAAAACAGGACAAGTGAAAAACTACATCTCCTTCACATCTAATGATGGCCTCAACAAACATAGAAATATAGGCTTATTGCCTTTACTGTTCAGATGTCCAGTCCCCACCAAAATGATGTGCCAAACACATTGTCCTTTTTCTAATAGCAACTGCAGTAAGCACTGCTATCATGATATCTACTGTTGGCATTTGATGAGCACTATATAGCTTGGAAGGGGTCATGGTGCTGCAGTGGTTTAAACCGCCGAGTTGCTGAATTTGTTAACCGGAAGGTTGGCAGTTCAAATCCACAGGATAGGGTGAGCTCCTGTTGATAGCTTCTGCCAATCTAGCAGTTTGAAAACATGCAAACGTGAGTAGACAAATAGGTACTACTCCGGCAGGAAGATAATGGCACTCCATGTAGTCATGCTGGCCACATGACCTAGGAGGTGTCTACGGACAACGCCGCCTCTTCAGTCCAGAAATGGAGATGAGCACCACCAGCCCTGAGAGTTGGAATCTATTAGACTTACTGTTGAGGGGAAACCTTTAACTTTATCTTATATAGCATGAGTCAAAGCTATCTAAAGGATTGTCTCCCTCAATATGAGCTTGCCCAGGCTCTAAGACAGGCATGGGTAAACTTTCTTGTCTTGGGGGCGCATTGCAGGCTCGGCAGGGAAGGCTAGGCCAGGAGGGAGGTGGTCAGGCACACGCTGGTTGGGGTGAGCCTGAGAGGGCCTGAGAGTGGCCAAGGCCAGGAGGGGACAGGGTTTTTTGGCATAAGTACTGCTCACACTGTCCTTATGCCGGGAGGAGGTTCAGACACATAGTGGCTGAGAGTGCTCCAGAGTGCTTTCAGTTGCTACATGCCTTCCTCCCCCATCTTTTTTTTTGCTGTGTCCTTCTTCCAAGAGTATGGGAATGAGACTGCGTGATTTCATGATTAAAAGCTTGTCTGGTATGACCCTTTCAGAAACAGGCACGATGTGTTCTTGTGATTTCTGCAGTCAAACTTTTCACCTTTTGATAATTAACCACCCAAGACCTTGTAATAATCCCTTTCATACAAAAACACTCCAGTTCCTCTGGGTAATATCAAATCATCTTGCTTTATGTTCTTAGAATTAAATTACGCATGCTAAATTATGCAGAATTCTAGTCTATGGAAGTTTAAAACTATAAAATTTATTATGTCGTATGACCTCAGGTTTGTGAAAAAGCATTCAGTACTTGACTTAAATGAAATGAATTGGAGTGTTGAACACAAGTGACACACAAGTGCAAAATGTTTCACCAACCTAAGTTTGAATTGACAGCAGTGTTTCCCAGGGAAATCGGTTGCTCATATTTAAGAAATGAAAATGAAAAATATGTGTCATTCTTGTATACTTACCATAAGCAGCAGCAGCATGCTTCATCTTGGCAAACTAAGGGTCTCAATCAATCCCTATGCTAATTTCATAATTACAACCTGGAATTATGGCTTAGTAAGACGCAATAGGAGTGAGCTTCAACCTGTTGCATGTACCCTGTTTCCTCCTTCCTTCATGCAAAATATTAACAAAGCAGGGATAGGTTCATGTAAATCTAAGATTTTGATTTATTGTGCCAATCTCATTTCTCAGATCTTATCTTATACTATAAAACTTTTAATAAAAAGTTTTTTTTTTTTAAAAAAAGCGGACATGTGCTGAAGCAGTCTTCACAGGGGGAAGGGAAGGAAATCACGTGTTTTGATGAGTGCCGGGTTATACAGTGATACGAATATGTGCATTTTCTTGGCTGGAACCAGGATAAAAGGGGAACCTTTTATCCCATGTTTTTCAGTGATTGCAGCAAATCAGCACACATTTAACGCTAATATCATGTAGCCCTCTCCTCCTTTTTTTAACATGGGAAATCACATGTTTTAGGTACTGTGTAGATAGGCCCTAAGGCAAGCCTATCACAGGCTTTTCTTGGCAAGGTTTTTTTTTCCGGAGGCAGTATGAATTTGCCTTCTTCTGAGGCTAAGAGGGTATGACTTGGCCAAGAATCCAGTAGGTTTCCATAGCCAAGGAGAGATTCAAACTTGGTCTCAAGGGTCATAGTCTAACATTCAAATTTCTACACCGCATTGTCTCTCTGGGTTAGCATGAAAAAATATAAATGATTCCTTAGAACAGAACTACCGATATTCAAACAGATATTCATATCAGGCCGAGAAACATTGATAATGCTCTAAATCAGTGGTTCCCAAACTTTTTTGGCCTACCGCCTTCTTTCCAGAAAAAAATTTACTCACCGCCTCCCTAGAAATTATTATTTTTAATTTTAATAGCAATTAACAGAAAGATATATGTATTAATGTTTCTACCTTTTTCGTAAAATGTAATGTTTTAATGTGTTTTAATTTTAATTTTAATGCTATTTTAATTGCATGTTGTTTTTATGGCATTGAAAAAAGAAGGGGGCAGCACTGGACAAGCAAGGCCCACCTTGAAAAGCGCCTCCCATTTGCCCCGCGCCCAGCAAGCTGTGCTTGCGAGGACGTCCCCATTGGAAGAAAGAGGCAATACACAGGACTGCGCCGTGGGTGGGGTTGGCGAGAAGGAGGCGCGCGCTGTGGTTTCCATGGCAACGCCTGCCCGGGGATCGTGCGCTTGCGACTGTGTCCCTGCAAGTTGGAATCCTCGGGCAGTCGTTGCCGTGGAAACCGCAGCACACGCCTCCTTCCTCTCGTCTGCCCCACTCACGGCACAGTTCTGTGCATCGCCTCTTTCTTCCAATGGGTATGTCCTCGCAAGCGCACAACTCTGCAAGTGGCAAGCGAGCCCGGCTCATGCCACCGTCCCCTTACAGGGGTTCAATGCTCCCCAAATTCTCCTGAGCCTCCCAGTGCCCCCTTGGATTGCCCCACCGCCCACCAGGGGGTGGTACTGCCCACTTTGGGAACCACTGCTCCAAATGGAGAGCATTTAAATTTGTTTTTTGTTGGTTAACATTTTGGAACAAGTTGAGACTATATGAAAGGGACAAGCTGTGTATGAACTGGAATGGGACCTGAACATTTTTAAAAAGCAGATGAGAACTTTTAAACTGAATGTGGAAGGAAATTAGGAAAAAAATTGGAAACTTCCAATTTGGGTTAAATTCTCTCTAAGAGATGAAAGTAACAATGTTTTGATTGCCCAGATGGGGGCGGGTAGAAACAAACCATGAATACAGAGTAAAATGTAATCGCCGGTCAATGCGACCTAAGGACCCAAGCAGGAAATGCACAAGCCAGAGCCACCTGGAGAGGGACATCATATACAGCTGTTTCTTCGGTTTTTCTAAGAAGCTCTGAGTCAAAATGGAAAGCTGGCATGCTTGGTAACAGATTCTCTCTTAACAGCAACAGATAATATACTTCGGTATACTAGAATGCTATCGCACATGAGCAGTTGGTAGGCTTCCTAGAGGCACCCAGTTGGCCACTAGCTTAGGTTGAGTTTCTCGTTTGATCCAATATCAGCATAGCTCTTCTCACATAGTTTGATCTGAAATGCGAGAAGGAAAATATCAGGTATGCTTTCCTTAGAAGAAGGCTTGGGTTAAAAAAAATGTGTCAAGCAAATGTGTGGATAGAGCTATTCCTAGGATAGTTTGTGTAAGTCAAGAGTGTCCCTTGGAAAAAGATAGCCTTGTGTTCAGCCCAACATGCCAGATGTGTAGGTTGTTCAACCCACACTAGTCCCTGTTGACTGTGCAGCTCAGTAGGGGGTTGGCATGTGTTGAAGCGCTCCACGTTTCTGAACTAGGATGTTTGGAAATTCTGCAGCAACCACATCCAGTGCCCAAATTAGAGCCATCTGAGTGTGCAGTGCCTCCTCAAATCCCACTTCTCCATAGCATGTCTTCAAAACGCAGACACGGTTCGGCTGTAACACAACTCAATATATCTACTTTCTTACGTTCATCACTGAGGCAAGAAACCACTTTCTGTGCTTAGGAAAGTTATATCCTTTGAACTTTCTTGCTGTTAAATGCCTTCAAGTCAACTTTTTAATCATAGGGTTTCTTGGCAAGATTGATTCAGAAGAGGCTTGCCATTACCTTCTTCTTAGCTTAAAAAGTGTGACTTGCTCAAGGCCACCAAGTGGGTTTCCATGGCTGAGCAGAGATTCACGTTAAACAGAAATAATTTGTTATTTTCTCAAAAGATGGGAAAAAATCCTCTTCACATGTGTGAAAATAGTTCTTGTGTCTTCGCTACAGATGAGTAGACTCCAAATCCTTGGACAGTAAATGTCATATTTTCTTTATTACACAAGAGTGCACTCCAATATTCGTTCACAACCAGTTTCGACTCTCAGGAGTCTTCATCAGGTAGTTGGGTCTATAAACAATACATGTTATTAATACACACATACAGATTGTCAACTGGAAACATCAAGCTTGTACGCTACTTACTCATCACTTGATAAGTAAGTAGTGTGTATGTGTGTGTGTGTGTATAGGAGAAAAAAAGAATATATGCAGCCTCGGTTTGGTGAGATCTGGAAATAGCAGCAAAGGGAAATAATGCAACTATCTTTTGGAACTCAGTCTCCGGCATATTACGATAGAGGAAATCAATAGCGGACAATCAAATTCCAGCAGACAATTGGGAACAGTACTTCTCCCAACTTTTTGCTCCTCCCACAATTAAGACTCTCTCCTATGTGGGTGAAACGGGCACAATAGAAGTTCTCCCCGAGTGGCCGCCAATTGCGACCTCAGAAATAAAGAGTATTATCAATAATCTAAGAGCCAACAAAGCCCCGGGTGAGGATTCCCTCCCGAGTGAGTTGTTCAAGGAAGAGATAGAATGGTGGGCCCCGCTGATCGCAGGTCTCTGCAACCTCATCAATAACACACTTAACATCCCATAGGGGTGGAAAGTGGCCATTGTGGTCCCAATACATAAAAAAGGATGTGGAAAAGATCCTAGTAATTATAGGCCCATTAGCTTACTGAATATAATAGCAAAGATTTACTCAAAAACCTTACTGTCCAAATTAGAAGCATGGGTACAAGAGGCCTGTATTCTACAAGAAGAACAAGCGGGGTTCAGAGCTGAGAGATCGGCTACTGATAATTGCTTTGTCCTATCCCATCTTATCGACAAGCACCTCTCCCACAAAAAAACCCGTATACGCAGCCTTCATAGACCTCTCAGCAGCCTTTGACTCTCTCTCTCTCTCTCTCTCTCTCTCTCTCTCTCTCTATATATATATATATATATATAGCTATGACTTTTACCTCAGCCACATTGTTTTATTATGTTGTTTTGACTGGGGGCGGGAGATGGTGGTGGGGTATAAAAATAAAGTTACTTAATTACTAAGGAGGAATCCACCTGTAGCTACGGGGATTAACAAAAGTCTTCATTTACAAATCACAGCCAAAAAAAGATGAGAGATTATGTAGGAAAGTTGTGAAGGAAATTCATGGGAGATGGAATGATTTAATGGGTGTCTATTCAGCAACAATGTGTTTACCTTAAGGTCAGTTCAAGCAATGCTGCATTAGAGTGAGAAGCTAAGCCTGAGTTCTCTTGTTCCTGGTTCAAGTCAAGCTTTGATTTTGGATTTAATATATCCTGTAGGAATGTTCCTGTTCATGTAATTCTGTTCAAATTTTATTAATTATACTTTCTGGATTGTGGATTTCTGCTGTATCTGTAATTTCTGGCTGTTCCTGGACTTTGTCACCTCTGGAACTTTATGAGACATTTGGTTATTGTTTGCCAAACTTTTTTTGGATTATATATCTTTTTTTCTTATTCTGGTTTTTATATACTTTTAATATGTTTTTACAATAAACAGTTTGTTTATATTCCTAGACTCTTGTGTGGTGCAGTGGTCATAGGTGTTTCCAGGCCTGGAGTGCAACGCCAAAGGCAAGTTCTTTAAGCTATAGCCATTTAAGAGATGCTTCAGATGTGTATTTGTATTTTTTTAAAGATATACTTTATTTCATCCATCATCAGCCCTTGATTTAGAGAAAATTTATCAATGTAAGAGGGAACTTCCTGAGTAAATGTTCAAGCTGGTATTCATTATTAGAGCCATCAGAAGTTTAATGAGCAACTAGAAAGTCCGCTGCAGCCAAATCATACTCCAGCGTGCTGCTGAAGTGCTACAGCCAGCATCTCCTGTCTCTCCAGAATTGCTTTGGATAAAATACAGAAGTTATGGCGTTTGAAAATGTCTTTCTTTAAACAAGTAGGCAATGTAGTCATTCATGGCCACAGGACTGGAACTGAGAATGCAGATGCTTTCATGAACGAAAGAAGCAAGGCAGGCCAGACCAAATCCAGTTAGCTCTGAGCTTGCGCATAAAAGAAGGATAATTTTGTTGAGCAAGACAATAAGATCTTTGTTTCTGTTATTATTGATCTTATAGAGGACGCAGAAAGGAGTTGTCTGAGATCAGGCAAGAGAAAAACATCTTGAAAATGCTCAGACTAAAACAAAGTGGTTTAAAAATAGAGCTGGACTAGCCATTAAGCAGCATGAACCAATTGCTTCAGGCAACAGGTTTTAGAAGGAGACTCCTTTTCCTGCGTTTTCTCCATCAGTGTGCAATTGTGCATACTTCAGAACAGTGTTTTTCAACCTTTTTTGAGCCGTGGCACATTTTTTACATTTATAAAATCCTGGGGCACACCACCAACCAAAATGACACAAAATGACACTCTAACACAGTAATACATATAGTTGATATGTTTTAAATGTATGTATACACTCAGTGTGAAACCTGGGCCTGTTTTGATGAACTCAACATAGATATCCTGGCAGGAATGGTAGAAAGACACAAACTTCCCACACAGAACTCCCATAACCAAGAGAAAATACTATAAGAGTTTGGTGGGCATTGACCTTGGGTTTTGGAGTTGTAGTTCACCTATATCCAGAGAGCACTGTGGACTCAAACAATGTTGGATCAGGATCAAACTTGGCATGGATACTTAACATGCCCAAATGTGAACACAGATGGAGTTTGGGGAAAATAGACCTTGACATTTGGGAGTTACAGTTTCTGGGATTTATAGTTAACACACAATCAAAGAGCATCCTGAACTCTTGCAACAATGGAATTGAACCAAACTTGGCATATTGAACTCTCATTACCAACAGAAGCTACTGAAAGGGTTTGCTTGGGAATTGACTTTGAGTTTGGAAGTTGTAGTTCACCTACACCCAGAGAGCACTGTGGACTCAAACAATGTTATGTTATGTTGTTGTTTGTTTTCTATCCAGAATCACAATGTTGGAAGGAGGCTCAGCACTTTAAGGTCCCTAACACAGGCATGGGAAAACTTCGGCCCTCTGGGTGCTTTGGACTTCAATTCCCACCATTCCTAACAGCCTGAGGCCCTTTCCAGCTTAAATGGCTGAGGGGGGGGGGGGGAAGGAAAAAGAGCTTGAGGCTGCTAGGAATGGTGGGAGTTGGGAGTCCAAAATGCCTGGAAGGTCCAAGTTTGCCCATGCCAGCTTTCGACAGAGACCTCTTCCTCCCCCTCCTACCAAACACTTACTTTTTCTTCTACACTGCCGCTTCTGCCGCCATTTTGATCTGAGGGGGCAGCGTGAGCGTGTTCAGGAGGGGAGGGGGAGGGAGGAAGACGTGACCCATGCGGGCACTACTGCGCAGACTCGCCCCAGAGCAAAGTGAGGCAAAGTGAGCAGAGCGAGACTGGGAAGAAGGGAGCCTGAGTGGAGAAGAAAAAGTGTTCAGAAGGAGAGGGAAGAAAGGGTATTGGAGGTTCTAATTTCCTATGGCACACCTGATGATCGTTCACGGCACACTAGTGTGCCACGGCACACTGGTTGGGAAACATTGCTTCAGAGCATTTTGAATTTTTTAAATGCAAGTTCAAAAACATTTTTAACATATAGAAAACACTATGCTTTCATGTATATGTGTCATTTCAAGTTGCCTGCTGACTTGGTGGTGACCCAAGAATTGCCTATGGTTTTCTTAGGCTGAAATATTGTCTACTGGCATTTGTTGGTAGTCTCTTGTCACCAGGGCTGAATCCGATTCTCTTCCAAGATCACATGGGCACATTCAGAACATTTAGGCCACCCTTTTTGGCATCTATCTTGACCATATTATGCCTCTGTTAATTAACAATATTGTTCTGACATGTTATATTATGCAGGGCAAGGAAGGTGGTGCTTGAGGGTGGAAAATCCCAATTGATGTTCCCTCCCACTGCTGACCTTTTACTGACATTCCAGCAACTGGTCCAGCCCATGAATAGAGAGGGCAAATGCAGTGTATGAAGTTTGGTCAGAAGAATATCCCAGCAACTTGAGCCTCACAGGTCAAATTTGTCTACTTTCCACACCATCTGCCTTCACAATGCCACCCATGGAGTAGACGTTGTCTTACCTCCTGGTAGGATGGGCTCTCTTATGAAATAATCTGGGATGTAGGGCAGGGTGTGTAAAACAATGGAAGACTGAACCTTGGCTAAAACTATGGTTATCTTCTCTCCCTCTCGAAGCATTCCCTATTTTGGACTTCATTCTTCCCTCAGCAAGAAGAGAGTCAACAGACTCTGATGAAGACAGCGGCAATGGATGCTGGTCATGTGCATGGACAAGTGAATCCACTCTGGGATTTTGTCCATATATCTGTTCTCGGACAGGGTGCAGTATCTTGGTTGGCACGTGTAAATTTAAGACTAAAAGCCATAGCAGGTTTACATATACACAAACTCCAAGAAGGAATCCACTGGCTGCTATTGATGAAGTAAGTGGAGGAAAGAGAAGCAATAGCAGTGGTGCTAGTGTGCCTTCAAGCTACTTCTCCTAAATTGGACCAGTCACAGAGTTTTTTCAGATGGTTTCTTCAGCAGGAATTTGCCATTGCCTTCCTCTGAGGGTAATAATAATAACAATAACAATAATAGGGTTTCATCCCTGTGCGTGCACAAGTCTCCAGCTCTCCATGAGTAGTTACTGCCATATCTCCCCAAGAGGACTCAGGGTGGTTTCCAACATATGTATTTTAAATATGTTAGAACAAAAAGAAGGGGCCGGGGCACTGCCTCCTTCAGCTGTTTCCCCAGCCAGCCTCCAATCTGCCATGACTCCCGCCCCTTGCTCGCTGAAGCCGTGCGGAGGAGGAGCCCCACCCACTGAAGCCCATCCACCGTTCATGCTCCTCCTCCTCTGTGCGGCCTGGTTCTGCCCCCTCCCCCGGCTTCCGCTCTCCCACAGCTTCTCCAGCCTTGAGGGGGCAGTGCCAAGCCAGTATTGTGCTAGATCTGCCAACGCTGGCTTGGCACTGCCCCTCAAGGCTGGTGAAGCTGTGGAGAGCTGAAGCTGGAGGGAGGGGGAGGGGCATGGCACGGCCTGGCTCTGCCCCCTCCCCCAGCTTCCGCACTCCCAGCAGCTGCTCCAGCCTTGAGGGGACAGTGCCAAGCCAGCATTGTGCTGGCTCTGGCACCGCTGGCTTGGCACTGCCCCCTCAAGGCTGGCAAAGCGGTGGGAGAGCTGAAGCCAGGGGAGGGGCGGGCATGGCACGGCCTAGCTCGCGCCCCTCCCCAGCTTCCGCACTCCCAGCAGCTGTTCCAGCCTTGAGGGTACAGTGCCTAGCCAGGATTGTGCTGGCTCTGCCAGCGCTGGCTTGGCACTGCCCCTCAAGGCTGGTGAAGCTGTGGAGAGCTGAAGCTGGAGGGAGGGGGGCATGGCGCGGCCTAGCTCCGCCCCTCCCCAGCTTCCGCATTCCCAGCAGCTGCTCCAGCCTTGAGGGGCAGTGCCAAGCCAGCATTGCGCTGACTCTGCCACCGCTGGCTTGGCACTGCCCCCTCAAGGCTGGCGAAGCTGTGGGAGAGCTGAAGCCAGGGGGAGGGGCGGGGCATGGCACGGCCTAGCTCCGCCCCCTCCCCCAGCTTCCGCACTCCCAGCAGCTGCTCCAGCCTTGAGGGGACAGTGCCAAGCCAGTATTGTGCTAGATCTGCCAACGCTGGCTTGGCACTGCCCCCTCAAGGCTGGTGAAGCTGTGGGAGAGCTGAAGCTGGAGGGGAGGGGGAGGGGCATGGCGCGGCCTAGCTCCGCCCCCTCCCCAGCTTCCGCATTCCCAGCAGCTGCTCCAGCCTTGAGGGGGCAGTGCCAAGCCAGCATTGTGCTGACTCTGCCACCGCTGGCTTGGCACTGCCCCTCAAGGCTGGCAGCTGTGGAGAGCTGAAGCCAGGGGGAGGGGCGGGGCATGGCACGGCCTAGCTCCGCCCCCTCCCCCAGCTTCCGCACTCCCAGCAGCTGCTCCAGCCTTGAGGGGACAGTGCCAAGCCAGCATTGTGCTGACTCTGCCACCGCTGGCTTGGCACTGCCCCCTCAAGGCTGGTGAAGCTGTGGGAGAGCTGAAGCTGGGGGAGGGAGAGGGGCATGGTGCGGCCTGGCTCCGCCCACTCCCCAGCTTCCGCACTCCCAGCAGCTGCTCCAGCCTTGAGGGGACAGTGCCATGCCAGCATTGTGCGGACTCTGCCACTGCTGGCTTGGCACTGCCCCCTCAAGGCTGGCGGAGGTGTGGGAGAGCTGAAGCCAGGGGGAGGGGGCGGGGCATGGCACGGCCTAGCTCCGCCCCCTCCCCAGCTTCCGCACTCCCAGCAGCTGCTCCAGCCTTGAGGGGACAGTGACAAGCCAGCATTGTGCTGACTCTGCCACCGCTGGCTTGGCACTGCCCCCTCAAGGCTGGTGAAGCTGTGGGAGAGCTGAAGCTGGGGGAAGGGGCGGGGCATGGTGCAGCCTGGCTCCGCCCACTCCCCGGCTTCGGCACTCCCAGCAGCTGCTCCAGCCTTGAGGGGACAGTGCCATGCCAGCATTGTGCTGACTCTGCCACTGCTGGCTTGGCACTGCCCCCTCAAGGCTGGCGGAGGTGTGGGAGAGCTGAATCCGGGTAGGGGGCGGGGCATGGTGCAGCCTGGCTCCCCCCCGGCTTCGGCACTCCCAGCAGCTGATCCCAGCAAGCCACCATCCCCCAGCCGTTCTTTACTGTGTTCGAGTGTCATTTTGTGTCATTTTGGTTGGTGGCGTGCCCCCGGATTATTTTTAATGTTAAAAGTGTGCCACGGCTCAAAAAAGGTTGGGAAACACTGTCCTAAAGAAGAGAGGACCTTCTTATAGCAATGCCAGGGGCACTCCAAGTGGCCAGCTACTGGTCAAAGGACATTGAATACAATGCCAAGTTTGCAAACTTTGTGGGGTGTTTTTTTTAATGCAATACAACTGTTTGGTTCACTCCTGACACAAGTAAGCTTTGGGGGAATGCATTTGAAGCGACTTCCACACCTTGATAGAGTGCGCCCAGCTTGATATATATAATATATAGGATCTATAAGATGGGAGTCCCGTTGAAATGCAAGGAAAGGCGGGTGCCTTCCTTGGGGAAGCTTTGGCTGACGACGAGAAAAGGGGAGGCGCTCCCCGCCCTCCGTGGCGTGGATTTGAAGCCACCCAGCCAGTGGGAGGAGAGCACTGATCGCTTTAATAACCATCATAATAGTAATCGGAATAATACAAAAAAAGGGGGCTGAGCTTCCCAGTTACAGAAAGCAGGTGCTGTCCGGGCTGGCTCTCAGTTTCAGCAACTGCAGGGAAGGCGGCGGTGGGCTCCGGACTCCGAGGCGCCCCGAAAGCGCTCCAACGGGGCATGTAGAGGAAGAGTCCCGCCTCGGCTTCTCCTCTGGCCTTCCTCCTCCTCTCTTCCTCTTCTTCCTCCCTCGGCTTCCCTCGAGGAACCACGGCCATGGAGCAGGAAAAGAAGCCGCACCAGGAGCACCGGCACCGACTCGCGCTCGTTCTGGGCTTCTTGCTGCTGGCCGCGGTGAGTGGGAACGGCCCCCCGGGGGACCCCCGGACACCCCTTTTTCTCCCTCCTGAAAGGGGGAACGGACAGGAAGAGGGAGCGAGTCTGAGAGGGGCGCAAATCGTGCAGCGCAGCACCCCGTCGCGGAGTGGTTTGTTGTAGGAGGCTCCCAATAGCCCACGATTGCTTTGGAAAGCCCCGAGGGGGAATGATGCTTTTTCTGAGGATGATGTTGTTGTCGTCGTCGTTATTTCTCCTCCTCCTTTTTCTACTTCTCTTCCTCTTCCTTCCCCCTCTAACAGCACTACTTCGTCTTCTTCTCCCTCTCCCTCTACCACTACTATCAGTACCAGGCATGTAGCCTAGCCAGGGGTTGCTAAGGGGCTTCAGCCCCCCCGAAATTCTCAGGGTGTCCGAGAGAAGGCCTTACTGGTACATTATTTAAACTGTTATGTTTATTCATATCATGATCTGATCACCATGCTCATTGTATCCCACATTCATGGGGTTATTGGGATAACAATACAAAAGGTTTGCTAGGGTAGACCCTCTCCCACTCAGTCTCAGCCCCCCGAACCAAACTCAGCCCCCCCCCCCAATCAAAATCCTGGCTACGGCCCTGATCAGTACTATTACTGCTTCTTCCTTCTCCTCCTTCTCATCCCTCCACCACCACCGCTAATGCTACTTCTCCTCACTCTACCATCCGTTTTCTTCTTCCCCTTCCCCTTCTCCTCCTAACTCTACTACCCCCATTTCTTGTCTTCTGCTTCTTCTTCCTCCTCCCCTCCTCCTCTTCCACACTCTGCCACCCGTTTTTTCTTCTTCCCTTCCTCCTTCTCCTCCTCCCAAGCTTACCACCCCGTTTCTTCTGCTTCTGCAATCTGCTTCCTCTTTTCCTCCCCCTTCTCCTCAATCTACCTCTTCTTCCTCCCTCCTCTTCTCCTCCGTCTAACTTTACCACCCGTTTCTTCTTCTGCTGTTGCTGCTTCTTCTTCCTCCTGCTAACTCTACCCCATCTTCTTATCCGTTCCCCTCTTCTTCCTCCTCCTCTTCCACTCCTAACTCTACTGTCCTTTTCTTCTGCTCTTTCCTCCTCACTTTATCTTTTATTCTTACCCCTTTTCCTCCTCCTCTTCTTCCTCTTCTTCTTCCTCCTCTTCCTCTCTGCCTCCTAATTCTACCACCAGTTTCTTCTGCTTCTTCTTCCTCCACCTCCTACCCTCCTTCTCTTCCTCACCCCACTACCAGTTTTCTTCTTCTCTTCTCCTTCCTCCTCTCCTCCTTCTAAGCCTACCACCAGTTTCTTCTCCTTCTTACTCTACTTCTTCTTCCTCCTTCTCTTCTCCCTCCTCTTAACTCTGTCACCCTTTCTTCAGCCCTTCTTCCTCTTCCTCCTCCTTCTCTTCTTCTTCTTCTTCTTCTGCCTCCGCCTCCTCACTTTACCGTTCTTCTTCTCCTTCTCCCCTTTCTCCTCTTCTCCCTCCTCCTAACTCTGTCACCCTTTCTTCAGCCCTTCTTCCTCCTCCTCCTCTTGTTCTTCTCCCCCTCCTCCTCACTTTGCCGTTCTTCTTCTTTTCCCCTCCCTCTTCTTCTCCCTCCTCTGCCCTTCTTCCTTCTCCTCCTTCTGGGATGCCAGGGCACCCCAGTACGTGGTTGGCTCCTGCGTCATGGGTCCGTTTTGGGGTGTGTGCGTGTATCTTGGGTGAACTTTTTAGAGGGAAGTGAGGTTGAGGGGAGTAACGGGTCCTTCTCCGTCCATGAGAAAGAGTGAGAGGAAGCCCTCGGGGGAGGGGGAGGGATTTTGATGCGCCCCAAGGCCGTCTATTCCCTCCAAACCAGTGCGGATGGTCTGGGAGGGCCGAAGGGTGGATGGGTGGGTCTTCCCGAGAAGAACAACATGAAGAAGAGGGCATCACCACGCCTCCCATTCCTATATAATGGCATGGCATCCTTCCTCAGAGACACGATAAGGATTGAGAGACTACTAGAGGGAAGGGCTGGGGAGAGGTGCCTTTGAGGCTCCCACTTCCTTAGCAATACTTGGATGCTGCTGCTGTGCTGTTTCCGACAGATGCTGCTGGCCCCAAAGCGAGTCTCTAATAGGGTTTTCTTGGCCAGGTTTCTTCAGAGGCGGTTTGCCTTCTCCTTCCTTCCTCTGAGGCTGAGAGAGTGTGCCTTGTCCAAAGTCATCCAATGGGTTGAGTTGGGATTTCAAATCTGGTCTCCAGGCGCACCCTTCAAGCCAAGACGCATGCTTTTAGCAGGCAGATTTTTGCATCTATTGTAATACAGTGACATCTTTAATTGTATAGTCTGCCTGAGTGGTATTGGTTAGCCCTACTAAGCAGTTGGCCAAGCGCTGATATCTATTGTTGATTGACCAGAGAGCACTGAAGCAAATCTAATTGCTTTAATGGGTCTCTTCTAGCAGCAACTATTGTGCCTCCCTTTAAAGGCAGGGGAAATGTTGTGAGCTGGAGTTCCAATTTGGGAAGAAAGGCAGATGGAAATCCTTTTTTTTTTTAAAGCTTCTTTTTGAAAAAGTCAAAGTGTGCCAGGGCTTGTGGGAGGGATGCATTTATGACTACAATCTTACTTCGGTCCCATTGTATTCAAAGGATTTTACTTTGGAGTAGATGTGTTAACAGATTACTCAACAGGAGTGCTCACACTTTTTCAGCATGCGAGCTACTTATAAAACAACCAAGTCAAAATGATCTACCTACCCACTACTCAGAGAGCCAGAAAAGCAAAATATTTGGAAATTTATTTCAGTGAGAGCCATATAATATATATTTAAGATTGAATTCAACTAAATGTGAGTATAATAAGCCCCTGAATTTATTCATAATAATGATGATGATAATATTAATTCAGCCTCTGCTATTATTACTACTAATAATAATAGTAACAACAACAATAGGTTCCTAGAGTAGAAGGAGACCTCCAAGAGCCATCCAGTCCAACCTCCTTCTGCCATAAGGGAAACACAATCAAAGCATTCCTCACAGATGGCCATTCAGCCTCTGATAATAATAATAATAACAATGGGTTTCTAGAATAGGAGGAGACCTCCAAGGGCCATCCAGTCCAACCTCCTTCTGCACCTGGGCGGCGTCAGGAGCCTGCGGGGCGGGACTGAGCCTTCCTCCCGCCCTGCCTGCGATCTTCCAGGATGCCCTAAGCGATCTACTAGTAGATCGCAATCTACCTAATGAGCACCTCTGCTCTACAATGTCTTGGAAATCTCACGTATAGTTCAGAAAGAACTGGGAAAGGTGCTCTAGGGGTTGAGGAATGGATCTAAGAATGTATTCAGGGAAAGAGTCTTTAATGCTCATGTTTGATATCTACCGATATTATAAATACACTGTGATGCTGGACTTTGGATCCTGGGAATCAGGGCTCGAATCCTACTCAGCCATGGAAACCCATTGGGTGGCCTTACATCAGTCGCACCCTCTCAGCATCAGATGAAGGCAATGTTACCCACCCCCAAACAAGTCATGCCAAGGAAAGCCTGTGATAAGTCTGTTTTAGAGTTGACATAAATTGGAAATGACACAAAGGCACACAAGAAGGAGAAGAATATACTGTGGACAGCATCACGGTACAGAATGAATCCACTTTACATCTGGTTTCTGCCTCCTGCAGAATTCTGGGGTTTGTAGTCTGGTGAGGCTGTTAAAGGCTCCTCCCTAAACTACAAACCCCAGAATTCTGCAGGAGCCAGCAATTTGATTTAAAGTGGATTCATTCTCTAGTGTGATAGAAGACTTTTTTATGCAGAAGCATTGCTTCAACCATTAATTGTGATTATTAGGTACCAGCATTATGATTGCTATTGTGGAGTTTCCTTGTGCTGGCAGGACAGCTGACGGAAAGGTCATCGGTTCAAATCCGGGGAGCAGAGTGAGCTCCTGTCTGTCAGCTCCAGCTTCTCAAGCAGGGACATGAGAGAAGCTTCCCACAGGATGGTATTACCAGACATCCCCTGGCAGGCATGTAGCCAGGGGGGGGGGCTTGAGGGGCTTCTGCCCCCCCCCCAATTCCACAAGAAGGCCTTACTGGTACATTATTTAAACTGTTATGTTTTTTCATATCATGATCTGATCACCATGGTCAATATATCCCATATGCATGGGGGTATTGGGAAGACAATACAAAAGGTTTGCTAGGGTAGATCCTCTCTTATCCAGACCCCCCCCCTGAATCAAAATCCTGGCTACAGGCCTATCCCTGGGCAATGTCCTTGAACAGGGCCAATTGCATTTTCTCAAGTCGCTCCTGAAAAATTGCTATTGTGTCAGTATCATTGTGGGATGAAAGGAATGGTTCCCCTATTAGAGGAAGTATAAAGGTATTCATTATCTATAATGCAAGCAGAGACCAAATTCTTTCCCATATTTCCTTACCCATATTTGAGTCTCCTTCGGAAGAAATAAAGCGGGATAAACAGAATAATAATAATAATAACAACCACAACAATACCATGTTGGCTTTTAACCAGGAGGAAAGTAGTTTAGAGAAAATAATCATCACCACCATCTTCTCTCAAAGACCAAATTTCCTTCCTTCTTTCCTTCTTTCCTTCTTTCCTTCTTTCCTTCCTTCCTTCTTTCCTTCCTTCCTTCCTTCCTTCCTTCCTTCCGCTATAATGACTTTTTGAAAACTTCTGGAGATCACAGTCATGGCTCTCTATATTTCCAGTAAAATCTTTAAGATCTCTCCAACAAATATGTTTTTAAAAGCTGACACATTTACTTGTAAGCTTCGAATGGCCATGTCTGCCACATCCAATACTTTGACTGAGAAGCCCCAGTATGCAGCCACCTGCCGTCATGTGCAGAGAGCTGTCATAAAAGGAGAGGCAAAACCATTACAGCAGGGATGGGATTAAGAATAAAAACTAAGATGGAAGAAATCTCAGATGAGGACATCATTCACTGGCGTTAATTGTTCCTGCCTTTGAACAAGCTTTCAGAGGTTCTCCTCTGTAAGGTGGTTGAGAAACAATGAATGGTCCAAGGTCACCCAGAGAATGCCCATGACTCAATGGGTCGCCGGATCTGGATTTCCTAAATCCCAACGTTCTAGCCACTCAATCACATTGGTTTGATTGGTTTAAGGTGATTAATTTGCAAGTGAGGCTAAACAGAGGACCCCGAATTTGTGTCCATAACTCGAGGCACACCCTAGGGCAGTTTGGCAGTAAAGAAAATCTATATATGATTAGATGATGCCTTTCCTTTGTTCCTATCACTTTCCTTTCTCTGGATAGTTAATATGAAAAACAAATCTCTAAGGTCACTATTTGAAGGAAACAGTGGAAGGATGTCACAGTATTTTTTTAATTTACAGTATTTTTACCCCGCCCTTCTCAACACCCCCCCCCCGGAATCCGGGGGGGGGCACTCAAAGCGGATAGACCATGGGGTATGGGGATGATACAAGCGCAAAAAACACAGTGCAAAGTATATCATATATAACAATGAGAGTTATTATTGTCGGACTAGAGCAACAATATATAAAGGATATACAAAACAACCCAAATCACAGTAATACAGTGTGTGACAGCAGGTCCCAAAAGGAAGTTACTACGGATCAATATCCTGTAACCCCACAGACATATGTCTGAGTCTTGGAGTATGCCAAAGTCACCAGGGTAGTTCACAAATGTAGTATCAAGCAACTAGTCCGATAAGAATCACCAAGGCAAGGACATAAAGGAGCCGCAATCCTGCTCCTAGTATGAAAGTTGGAAAAAGGCCTTTGGCATACTCCAAGACTCAGACATATGTCTGTGGGGTTACAGGATATTGATCCGTAGTAACTTTCTTTTGGGACCTGCTGTCACACACTGTATTACTGTGATTTGGGTTGCTTTGTATATGCTTTTATATTATTGCTCTAGTCCGACAATAATAACTCTCATTGTTATATATGATATACTTTGCACTTTTTTTTGGCGCTTGTATTTATACCCATACCCTGTGACTGTATGGGGATGATAGGCAGAGGAGTTTGAATAGTTGAATGCAAGAAGCAGATGTCAGGACTTGACTACAAGATCTGGCATTATGGCAGGTGTTTGAGAGGGAAATCCTAGTTTCTATGACCAGGCATCTTTCTAAACATTATACTAAGAGCTTGGTAGAAATCAGGCAAAGAACTGGAAAACTTCATTCTTAGATTACAGCTCCCAAATCCCCCAATCAAGAAAGTCACTGGGTGGAAGAATCTGGGAGGTTATAGCCTCAAGTTCATGGCTATGATGGCGGGGGAATCTGGAAACTGTAATTCAAAAAGTAACATTTCCAAGCTGTGATTAAGATCTGGTATCCATTTTAAGGGTGCGTTCTGAGATGAATTAAATAGTCTTCACATGCTCACAAGCTGAGAATGTTTGTGAGCATGTGAAGAGAGTGTGTTCAAAATTTCACGTACCTCATAATCACAAGCAAGCCATACTAGGAACTCGGAGAAGAATTTCTAATATGTAGACTTTTATTTTTTCCCCAATATATATATTTAGTACCATTGAGATATGAATGTCCAGAGCATCATAAAGTTTTCAAAATTATTCGACTGCAGTGGCAGCAGAGTAGAATAAGGCAAGAGTAGAGGGGAAAATGGCACTCCATGCTGGCCACATGACCTTGGAGGTGTCTACAGACAATGCTGGCTGTTTGGCTTAGAAATGGAGATGAGCATCACCCCCCAAAGTTGAACTTAATATCAAAGGGAAACCTTTACCTTATTCATGTGGAAAGTCATGCAAAGTCTTTACGAAAAATGGTACTTGAAAAAGAGACAAGCAATGGGGGAAGTTTGGCTGTCTTGGTAAAGCTTTGGAGCAGAAGTCCATAAGCCTTTCAGCAACATGAGCAGAATGGCCCACAAATGCAGCAGGCCTGACTTATTAGATGTTACGGTAATTGGAATAATATATATTGCCCTCTCACTGAGGGAGTGGTTGTATAAAGACCATTAAGCCTGGAGACTAAAATCACTTAACTGCACTTGCTTGAAGAGAAGTGCTAGTGAGTGATATGTAGGTTTTTCTGGAAAGGCATCCCGAGCATAAAAGGCATGAAAAGACAGATGAGGGTGTGGTTTCCCAGTGTTGCTAAACCTGGCATCATGAGTACTTTATTATTATTATTACCATTTTAATGTGTTAAGCATTGTCTGTAACTCCTCTGCCTGTCTCCTCAGGCATTCTCTGGCTGTAGGCAGCTGAGTATAAGCCATTCCTTTCCACATTGGGGGTAAAAGCTAAACGTGCCATTTTTCCTACCATAATTGAATGTGGGACCTTTTTGAAGGGATCCTGTAAAGCACTTTTCCAGCATGTGAGCTACTTATAAAACAACCAAGTCCCAAAGATCTACCTACCCACTACTCAGAGAGCCATAAAAGCAAAATATTTGGAAATTTATTTCAGTGAGAGCCAAATAATACATTTTAAGACTGAATTCAACTAAATGTGAGTATAATAAGCCCCTGAGCATTCTTCACAAATGGCATGGGAGCCATACACACTGTGCCTGTGATCTGCCTGGGATCTACCAGGACGCCCTTCGAGATCTACCAGTAGATCACGATCTACCTAATGAGCACCCCTGCTGTAAAGTATCTAATCCCACAGTCAGCCCTGTTGTAAGGCAAAGGAATACAACCAATTCAGACAGCAGATAGTGGGGTGGGACGGAAGATGATGGTAAAGTGTTGGAGGACACAGCTACATCATCAAAGAGTCTAGAGACGTTTATTTTATTTACAATATTTATAGCCCGCCTTTCTCAGCCATATGGCAACTCAAGACGGGATACAGGTTGGCACAAATTCAATGCCATACATTCATAAAAAAACAATTAAAAACCATCAACATAACAATATAAAACATATATAAAAACCATTAAAACATTTAGTCATTGTTGTCATCTTGTTAAAAACATTTTTTGCTAACGTCGTCTAGTCTTTCCATGTTCAACATTCATAGTTCCATGTTATCTATTCCACTGCATTCTCAAAAGCTTGCTCAAAGAGCCAAATTTTTACCTTTTTTGGGAAGTCAGGAGGGAGGGGAACGATCTAATATCCCTGGGGAGGGAGTTCCATAGCTGGGGGAGGCTACCATTCAGAAGGCTTTGTCCTTCGTCCCCACGAATCATGCTTGCGAGGCAGGCGGGATCGAGAGCAGGGCCTCCCCAGATGATCTTAAGCTCCTAGAAGGTTCATAGGAGGAGATACGTTCTGACAGGTAAGTTGGGCCGGAACCGTTTAGGGCTTTATAGGATAAAGCCAGCACTTTGAATTGTGCTCAATAGCAAATTGGCAGCCAGTAGAACTGACGCAACAAAGGAGTGGCCACTCCTGTTAGTAATCTGGCTGCCGCCTGTTGGACCATTTGAAGCTTCTGAACAGTCTTCAAAGGCAACCCCACATAGAGGGCACTGCAGTAGTCTATACGGGATGTAACCAGAGAATGGACCACCATGGCCAAGTCAGACTTCGCAAGGTATGGGAATGTGCCCACCACATTCAATGGGATTAGGGGCACAAGACCCCCATGAAAGTGGGGGGGGGGGAAACATGAATAAATGAATTGTTGTGTTTTTTTAACTGGAGATAACACTTCTCTAGGGATTTCTAGGTCTTCCGGCACAACACAAAGGCCACCTTCTGTTGGAACGTGGCCATAGAATTGCATGGGAGGACCTAGTAATTTCTAGAGAGATGTCCTTTCTAGAAATCTGTAAGTCCTCCAACATGATTGAAGGAAACTGACTATAAAGTCACACTGAAGGACTGAGGGCCCTTCCACACAGCCATATAATCCTGAATATCAAGGCAGAAAATCTCACAATATCTGCTTTGAACTGGGTTATCTGAGTACACACTGCCATATATTCCAGCTCAAAGCAGAAAAATGTAAGATTTTATTCAGCTGTGTGGAAGGGGCATTGGACATTCCTAGACATAACATTTTAAGTCAAATCTATGAACAATTGAATTCACAAAAGTCAATACTGTAAATGTGGAGGGATGACTGAACACTGAACTCCCTGATAGATGTAGTGGACAATAGTCTTCTTTTGCCAATTTTGGACTAAGATTCCACCTACCAAACCTGTCAGCGTCTTGTCTTTTATTTCAGCCAGCTAGAAAAAAGTACCTTTTTGGACTGTATCTTCCAGAATCTCTGAGCCAGCATGGTTAAGACTGGGGTGGGATATGGGGTTGTAGTAAAATCAACAACAACAACAACAACACAAAACTAAATAAATTTCCCAGGTTGTGCTTGCAAAAGAGTGCAACCAAGATGATAAACAGAAAATGTTACAAAACTTTAAAAAAAAATCCAGCAATCAAAATATCTTCAAGTATCAAGAATACAGAAAAATATATTCAATTAAAATGTTCCACAACATGTTCAGTCCCAAGTTTGCGCGTGCACACACACAGAAAGTCTAACGTGCATAATTTCCAGAAAACGCCCTCATGCCAGAGGGGCATTGGGATAATACACTCTGAAAACGGAAGCATGGAACAGAAATGGGAGAGTGCTTGTTATTGGGCTATCAGTCTTTCAAAGCTACACAGAAGCTTTTGATCTATACAGGATGCTTCTTCAGCATTCTGCTGTTCCAAAAAAGCAAAAGATGACGAAGAGTAAAAGTGGCATGTTTCAGAATCTGACTGAAGCTAATCTGGTTTTAGCAAGAACGGGAAAGGCGAGAAAGAAATAAACTACTCTCTAGTGCAGGCCTGTGCAAACTTTGGCCTTCTAGGTGTTTTGAACTTCAGCTCCCAGAATTCCTGAATTGTGAGAGTTGAAGTCCATAACACTTGGAGGGCCAAAGTTTGCCCAGGCCTTCTCTAATGGCACTTTGGTTTTGTTGTTAACTGCTGTCAATTGACTTTGATTATGACAACCCTATGGTAACCCCTTCCTCCAAACAAATCTTTCCATGATGAGTTTGCTTTAGAGTAGACTTAAAGTTAAAAAAAACTGAAGGGAGACAAGAAAAAAAAAGATAATGAGATTTCAGAGTTAACAGCCCTGCTCAGGCTTTGCAATGCTAGGGCTGTGGCTTGCATGTTTGAGTCTACCCTTCTGTACTAATGGCACTCCCACTATTTGACAATGCGGTAAGGTCTCAGATTTAATCAAGAGTTCCTATTAAAATAATTGATAAGTAGATATTGAGAAAGGACTCTGTCTGAAGACAGTTGGGATCCTTGAATAATGAATTTTGGCCCTCCAGATGTTTTGAGTATCAGGTCCCCCAGACTCTCACCACTGACCATACTGATCATGAATTCTTTGCAATGGCCTTCAAAAAACTAGTTTGAAGGAGCAGACAATGCTCAATTAGGTTGAGCAACATTCCAACCTGGTACAAGGCAATACCATCTCGTGCTAGTTCTTTCCAGGCTGTGGTTCTCTCAACAGTGTCCACCAAATTGATGGTGTCATAGTTTGAACGAAGTTGTGAGCTATGCTGGTGGTGGCATAATAGCCACCGGTAGGGCCTCCCATGCCAGACAGGTCACAACCAAAGGATCTGACAAAGAGCGTCAACGGGTAGGATGGGCTCTCTAGCCTTTTGTCAACCATCCTAAGAGAAGGAAAACTCTAAATTCAAACCCGGGCAGATGGTGCTCATCTAACCCTGTAAGGTCAACCATCGAAGAGAAGGAAACTCTAATCATACCTATGATCTGAGAACCTCGTTGCCACTGTCCAAGCTTGCTAGGCCCTGGCAGACAAACCTTTGGTTTAAAGGATGAGGCCAGTTCTGTGCACGCTGCACTCCACCAGAAAAATCCATTGCACAGGCTCAAAGGACACATCCAACTTCCGAAAAAGCCCTGTAGTGATAGGCGAGGGACGAAACAACAGGTGTAAAGATGCACTGGAAGCCGCAGACCCAACCCTGCATGCAGGAGGTTTAGGACTTTGGTTGCTCAAGACTGACCCAGGAGATGACAGTCTTGTTCGGCAGCATCCTGAACGACCAAGCAGCCTTTTTTAAGGAGAGCACTGCTTGCTCCATATGGAGAGGGGCCTAGAAAATGTGGCCTAATGAAAGCTCATCTCCATCTACCCGGTTGGCTAGCTGCGGCCAATGGGCATCTTAGATATAAGGACTCCCTGAAACAACATCTCAGGCTTGGCCAGATTGATCACCAAAAATAGTCCACCCTGGCCTCACATCGGGAGGCATGGAGATGCACTGTCCACAATGCTGTGGCCTCTTTCGAGAAGACACGCCGAATGGGTCTCGAAGAGAAATGACAATGCAGAAAGAACCACAACTTGGAAACAGCATCACCCAAGGAGACTTTCTGCAACCGAACTTGCCTATCTCAGATTGGCCTTTTTAGTCATCAACTCGCTTGAAAAAAGTGTGGGATGAGTCCTTCCTAAGAATCTTCGTTCGTGAAGTAATGCAGAGAGAGAGTTTTACATTATCCCATGGACTAGATATTCATGACCATTTCAAACCAAGGCTCAGAAGAGATGATGGGAGAAAGAAAACTCAATGAAGATACTATATATGGTCCACTTTGTGGAGAGAATATTTGTGGCATAAACATAAACACAATAACAATATGCCTGAGCATAAATCAAATATAATTTGTTAAAATATTGATCCTTCCCAAACCTGCATTGATTTGTACACTGTCAGCATGATATGTCCATCTGCTGTGGCACCACTTCTGTCCTTTGTAACACTTGCCCAAAAACTGGTGATGGTGGGGCAGAGAGCAGAGGTGAGAATGGGTGCTTCTTTGAAGCTCGCTTCGTACTGACAAAGCTCCAAGAGTCCAAGAGCTTAGTCCAAGAAAGGATAACTTGAAAGAAGCAAAGCCTTCTTTTTTCTCTCTGGTGGAACCCTGTGTTGAACCCCAAAGTTTGCTCTTGACATATCCACAGGCCATACCATAATTTTGGCCCCAAACCTGTCCTTGAAGTTGACTTGTACAAAAGTATCTATTACACATTTAGGTGTCTCAAATGTTAGACCTGTTTCTGGATATATCAGACCAGTTGATTCCAAAAATGGTATCTGTTTCCCTCTATCAGCTCTAGTTTTTGAGATACATAACATATGCCATATAGCAGTTGCCATCTGCTTGCCTGTGAAGAATCATGATACCCATATCTAAGAAACTAGAGTTAATGCAATCTATCCAATGTAAGTTTTTGAATCAGTGCCCCAAATAACCTCAGCTTGGGCCGTGTTATCCTTCTTTGTGCTAAGATAACTAACTCTAACATATTCCATCTTGATAATGTGGTGGAGAGACTGCAGTGCCAAGTGACATATGTTACTATTTAACAAGGAGATTATTTATTCTGCTGTGTTGTGCATATGTTTGCAAACAGTGAATAAGATACATGTCTTAGTCCTGGAAACACATTCGGTCAGCTCGTTAATTTTAGGCTTTTAAATTAATGGAGTTACAGAGGCCCCCATTAGATGGCCACGTGTATTTCTTCAGTTGTCAAGCATGTAACTAAACATTTCTGTCCTCCTACAACTTGCTTTTCCATTTTTCTACATCCTTGACTGATTAGAGCAAAAACGAAACTTTGCCAATATCCATAAAGGAGAAATAGAGGCATACTGAAGAATGAAAGTTATAACAAGGAGACGAATTCTATCTCAAATTACAATTTTATTGTCGTCCCAGATACTGTTCCATTATCCAGACAGAGGCCAAAAGGGGGCACTAGATAGAAAAGAATAGTCCATTGGGGGAGGGGGGATTGAAGTAGAAAAATCATTTCCCCCGTTTTCCTGTTATTCCAACCACCAATATGGCCATTGTGGAAACAATCCTTGCTCTGGTTACATCCCGTATAGATTACTGCAATGCTCTCTATGTGGGGCTGCCTTTGAAGACTGCTCGGAAGCTTCAATTGGTCCAACGGACAGCAGCCAGGTTGATAACAGGAGCGGCACTCAGGGAGCGTAAAACTCCCCTGTTGTGCCAGCTCCACTGGCTACCAGTTTGCTACCGGGCACAATTCAAAGTGCTGGTTTTGGCCTTTAAAGCTCTAAACGGTTCTGGTCCAACTTACCTGTCCGAAGGCATCTCTCCCTATGAACCATCAAGATGCTTAAGATCATCTGGAGAGGCCCTGCTCTTGGTCCCGCCTGCTTCGCAGGTGCACCTGGCGGGGACGAGAGACAGGGCCTTCTCAGTGGTGGCTCCTCCCTTCCTAGTGACATCAGATCGGCCCCCTCCCTCCTGACATTTCGTAAGAAAGTCAAGAGTTGGCTTTTCAAGCAAGCATTTGCAGATGAACTTTAATTGAGATCAAGGATTACTATGACGACAAAATGGAAACCGATTTTAAGATTGTGGAGCTGAGATTTGTATTTTGTAGTTTTTAAGTGTTAATTTTATATGTTTTTATATGACTTTTTATCTTGTGATGTATTGTATGTGGGCACTTGTTGCCGCTTGTTTACCACCTCGAGTCGCCTTTGGGCTGAGAGAGGCGGTATAGAAGCATGGCAAATAAATAAATAAATATGACATGGGAAGGGGGGGGGGGTATCACCAGCAAAAATGGGGAGAATGGTTTTCCTCCTTCAATCTTTCTCTCCCCACCCCCACCCCACCCATAAAATGGACTATCCTTCTCTGTCTAGCACCCCCTTTTGGCCTCAGTCTGGATAATAGAACAGTACCTTTCCCCTGTGCAGCAATGAACTACTGGCATTACCAAAACACTGAGTTGCAAACCTCACATGAAGCTTCTGTTGTTATTTCATTATACAGATCTACTACTGGAAACTTTAATTAAGGGTGTATACTCACCACCCCTCCATTGGAAAAAAAATCAAAAATACTATAAAATGTGTAAGTTGTTAAGGATGTGTACATTTTAGAGATATACATTTTAGAGATATACATTTTAGAGATATTTAAAGCAAAAATAATACACTGAGCATTTATAAACTGTATACATAACATTTTCCTTTTTAAAGGACACACAAAATCAGGCTATAGCTAATAACACCATACGTACCCACACTGGCCGTGGAAATATTATCAGTGGAAATAAGCATAATTAGAAACTCCCAAGTCATCCTGTTATCAGTTAATGCCATACAATTTCAGGGGGAGGCATAAGATGATGGGGCTAGAATAGATTAAAGGTATATATAGTTAAGTGCTCTGCTTCTATAGCTTCAACAACATCCTGGAATAAATACTGCATGGAGGTTTGGAAAAGTGCAAGTTGTAGCCACTGACTTCAATGTCAGTGAAATGCTGATGAATCCATTCCGCTATCCAGAGTGCTGAATCTGCTTTAGAGCTAGAATTCAACACTCTCAATGGCTTCTTTAAAGTTTGAACTAAAATCCAAAACAGATTCACTGCCCTACTGAAATGAAAGTGCCCTGCTGTCACTGTGTACATGGGCAGCACTCAATAGCCTGTTAATATTAGTGACATGTGCATGTATAAGTAAACTGTTTCCTTTTGTGGGCAGGACAGAGTGGGCTATTCCCCCCATACCCTGATGCAATTTCCCAAAACATTATATTACCTATCAGCTGTCAAGCCCTAAGATGGGCTGCTGCTGCTGCTTACTAGGACAAGAAGGAAAGAAGAGGCAATTCAGACCATGAAGATATGGCTACTCTGGGCTTCAAATGATACTTTCCTTTCTTAAGCACACTTTCTTTTTCCCCCTCCCACTGAGCTAATTCAGGGTTTGGATCAATTCCCTTCCACAGCAATAAGCAGTATTGGCCAGTATTGAGTAACTGTGGGATTGGAAAAGAAGGGCTTGCAGCACCTTGAGCAGAGTTATGGTTGCCTCCCTCTGCCGCCTCCCTCTGTTTCAATAGCCAAACTATTTGAGGAAACTGGAAGATGTAGTCCGAACATTTCCAGACCCTGTAAAGAGTGCATCTATTTGTTGTGTGCCTTTAAGTCAGGGGTGCTCACACTTTTTCAGCATGAGAGCTACTTATAAAACAACCAAGTCAAAATGATCTACCTACCCACTACTCAGAGAGCCATAAAAGCAAAATATTTGGAAATTTATTTCAGTGAGAGCCATATTTTAAGACTGAATTCAACTAAATGTGAGTATAATAAGCCCCTGAATTTATTCAAAATAATAATGATGATGATATTCATTCATCCTCTGCTACTACTACTACTAATAACAACAGTAACAACAACAACAATAGGTTTCTAGAGTAGAAGGAGACTTCCAAGGGCCATCCAGTCCAACCTCCTTCTGCCATAAGGGAAAAACACAATCAAAGCATTCCTCACAGATGGCCATTCAGCCTCTGATAATAATAATAATAACAACAACAATGGGTTCCTAGAATAGGAGGAGACCTCCAATGGCCATCCAGTCCAACCTCCTTTTGCAGCTGGGCGGCGTTGGGAGCCTGCAGGGCGGGACTGAGCCTTCCTCCTGCCTTGCCTGCGATCTACCAGGGCACCCCACGCGATCTATCCATAGACCGCGATCTACCTAATGAGCACCCCTGCTTTAAGTCATCTTCAGCTCATGGTGGCCCTAAGGGCCTTTTTACACAGCCCTATATGTCAGAATATCAAGGCAGGAAATCCCACATTATTTGAGTGTGGACTCAGATAACCCAGTTCAAAGCAAATACTGTGAGATTTTCTTGATATTCTGGGATATAGGGTTGTGTGGAAGGGCCCTAAAACAAACTTATCATGAAGTTTTCTAATCAGCAAGACTTGTTCAGATTAGGTTTGCCTTTGTGAGGATGAGGCCCCTTCCATACAGCTGAATAAAATCCAACATTTTATGCTTTGAACTGGAATATATGGCAATGTGGACTCAGATAACCCAGTTAAAAGCAGACATTGTGGGATTATTTTGCCTTGATAATCTGGGTTATATAGCTGTGTGGGCCCTGAGTGAGTGTAACTAACTTACCCAAGATCAACCACTCGGTTTCCATTACTGAGTTGGGATTGGCTTCCAGAGCTGTTGTCTGGCTCTTGTGCCTATTTGCATTTTCTCATTTTTCTGGAAATTTTGAAATAACAACACTAGCAATAGAAACAAAGTACATTTCACAATGCTGCTTCAGCCTATTGTCTATAGGCTGCTCATACTTTTATGGTTCTTTCAACTAGCAGGCTTTGAAACAGAGGACATGTTGAAACAGAGGGCTTGGAGGGGCTAGGAGAGAGCTGTGCCTAAAACCAGGGAGTTGCCAGTTAGCTTGGATCAATGGTCTGAACTCAATGTAAGGAAACATCCTGTCTTCCTTGGGGAATGGCAGTCCAAAAGCATCTGTAGGCCCATATGTTGTCCAGTCCTGCTCTGAACCATCCTTGATAGAATAGCTGAGTCTACCTCCTTTCTTCCTATGTCATTTCCCCCAACTTCTCCAATTTCCATAATGCACAACACAGCACCAGCATTTGTTAGATGATACAGGGTTGCCTCCATCTCATGACAGATACTTCTCCTAGCAACCTCCTGACACCTGGGATTAATTTATAGCACCTTAGAGGCTAATTGATTTATTGCAGCTAGAACTGTCAAAGGCAACATCTTACTTCCTCCAAAGCGTAAACACAGAAGGTGCTGGATATATAATTTACAGGGCTTGTGGTACAATGGAGACCAAATTGAATTAGTAAGATGACAACGAGTCACTAGTAAATGGAATTCAGAAGTGCACCTCATTAGCCGAAGGGTTTAGCACCATAGAAAATCCCTCCAGGATAGCATAAAATTGCCATGGGAGAGCTCAACTGGAGAAATTGACCACGATTCATATCCTTTTCCTGAGAAATATAATCGAATCAGGGAAAGTATTACAACTCGGCAGGCGGCCCTTCCAACTGTTCTTGTGAATTCTTCTTGTTCAAGCAGAACGACCTCAGGGTCAGAAATAGCACATACAGAGGGGAAAGTCGTTTATGAACACGTCCTTTCCTGCATTTAAAGATCATGACAGGGGTGAGAAATCACAGTGGGTAGTCATCTTGAATAGTAGTTCAGCACATGGTTGGCCAAAGTGGAAATGGAAAGGAAATGAAGAGATAGATTGGTCTACCAGGGGTTAGTAACTACTTTGTCAACCCATTGCCCCTTATAGAAGGGGGATAAAATTGAAAACTCCTCATTCCTCAGATGAACCAAAATAGCAGCTGTTATTACTAGGTATTGTTCTAGGAGCTGCAGTCTTGCCTTGCAATGAGTCAAAGACATATTTTATAATAATGGCTCTTGGCATAACTCAGTGTGGTAGGTTCTTGTTTATGCCCACCTTACAGATGAGAGAACTGTGTCTGAGAGACGGTGGTTCTTCCAGAGCTTCTTTGTTTTGTTTTTGCAGTACAGGAACCAGCATTTACAAATCAGCATAGCTATTACTGGTGTTGGCTAGTAGCCTCTAGGACAGGGGTGGGCAACCTACGGCCTGCGGGCCGGATTCGGTCCGGCGGCTGATTCTGTCCGGCCAGGGGAGAAGGGCGTCGGGGGCAGGGCCAAGAGGAAGGGGTGCCGCTGCCGCCATCCCACCTCGGGCTCTGTGGGGCCTGTATCGGAAGACAGGCCGGAGGAGCGGCGGCTTTGGAGTGCCTGCAATCTCTGGAGGCGATCCGGGCCTGCAGCTGGAGCATTTGGTGACCTACGGCGGCTGATCGCCCTGGCGACTCGGAAGACTTGATCATCTTCTGGGTCGTCAGGGCGATCAGCCGCCTCAGATCACCGACTGCTCCCCCTGCAGGCCCGGATCGCCTCCAGGGATGGCAGGCACTCCATAGCAGGGCAATCAGATGGGGAATGGCTGGGGGCAATGGCTGCTGCTCTGCTCTGCTGCGGTGGCGGCTGGGTCCTCTGTGCCATCCTCTGGGCTGGGTCTATTGGGCTAAGTGGTTTTTATTATTATTTTATAATAATTTTATTATAATAATAAAATAAATAATATAATATGTTATATTATATTATAATTTCAATATATTATAATGTCTATATATACTATAATATAATAATTATGATATTAATACTAATAATATATGAATATTTCTTGATATATTAATAAGTTAATATTCATGATGTGTAATATATTGTAAATATAGTAAATAAATAAATAAATAAATAATGTAGATTAGAATGTAATTGCCCACCCCTGCTCTAGGAGCTGCAGTCTTGCCTTGCAATGAGTCAAAGACAGAGATTGGAATTAATTTCCATATTGTAGTAGATCAAAAGAGGATGCAGAGAACACATTGTGTTGAAATTTATTTCAAGTCATCTAAACCTCAAGAAAATATCTGAAGCTTGTGCTCAGGCAATGCTGAAGGGCATGTTTGCATAATGACTCACTCAGAGGCATGTCTGCAGTGCTAAAAACACAGTTGCCCCTATGTAGATTCATATATTGAGATCCTAGTTTACACAAATTGCATTTCTGCATGATGAACACAGTTTGGCCAGGCCAGTAGTCAAGTATGCCACCCCCCCACCCCCCATAGCCCTAACATTTGACAGAGTGGAGCAACTGCCTCAGGCAGCAAATGCCTAAAGGGAGCAATGGAAGCCCACCCTCCAATTCTTCCCACCATGCTATGAGTTGGATGGAGAGACACGAAGCCTGTCCTGCACACCAGGCATAGCTTGCCTAAAGTAGTCACGAGGAGACATAACTTTCCCTTCTTCTTCACTGCATTCCATGCCTAAATTATTCTGTGACCTATGTCATTGTTGTTCGCGAGTGCTTGACGACTGGGGAAGCCAGTCTGTTGTGAGGAACAGAAGACATGCAGTACAGCCCCAAAAGATTTTGAAAATGTTGCTCTTTGGAGAAATCTCGGGGTCCTCCAACCAAATGAGGAATTCCAGGAATTATAGTCCCAAATATTAACATTTCCAGACTTGGACTCTTTGGAATCAGATAAGAAAGGCAGATTCTCTGGCCATTTTATTTTAAATTATAGCCTGATGTAAAAATCAGTATTTCTGAGACTTTTGACCTTGAGTTTTGGAGTTGTAGTTCACCTATATCCAGAGAGCACTGTGGACTCAAACAATGTTTTGGTAGTTCACCTATCAGGACCAAACTTGGATCAGGAATATACTCAATATGCCCAAATATGAACGCAGAGGGGGGGTTCGGGAAATAGACCTTGACATTTGGGAGTTGTAGTTGCTGGGATTTATAGTTCCCCTACAATCAAAGAGCATTCTGAACCCCACCAATGATAGAACTGGGCCAAACTTCCCACACAGAACCCCCAGGAGGGAAGAGGAGGTCTCTACTTGGGGAAAGGGAGGCGGGCTTTCCCAATGCATGGAGAGGGAGAGGGAGAGACCAAGTAGACAGCGGGTGGGGAGGGGGGTGTTTGTAATTTTGTGCCTTTATCGAGGTAGGTTTCTTAGGGTTTTTATACTTCAACACACTAGACTCCCCCTTGGAGGTTCCAATTTCCCACGGCACACCTGATGATCGCTTACGGCACACTAGTGTGCCCCGGCACACTGGTTGAGAAACACTGCTCTAGGGGAAACAGAAATAACATTACTGGTCTACATTACAGAGTTGCAACAGTTGTAGTAGTAATGTACCTGTCAAAAACATGTTAAATAAGGCAGTATATACTTAAGTGTATATCAGCCGAGTCTATATAAATGAGTTATATGTATTCTTCTGTGCTAGATAACCCCAGCAAAGATGTGAAAGAGTGCAATGAGATGAATGTCAACAGTGTAATTTGTATAGGCGCTTAAGAGTCAACATGGTGTAGTGATTTGAGTGTTGGACTATAACTCTGGAGACTCAAGATTCTGTGAAAAGCATTGGGTGGCCTTGGCAAGTCATACTCTCTAAGCCAGTGTTTTGCAACCAGTGTGCCATGAGCGATCATCAGGTGTGCCGTGGGAAGTTGGAACCTCCAATACCCTTTCTTCCCCCTCCTGCCAAACACTTTTTCTTCTCCACTCGGGCTCCCTTCTTCCCAGCCTCGCTCTGCTCGCTTTGCCTCGCTTTGCTCTGGGGCGGGTCTGCGCAGTAGCGCCCGCACGGGTCACGTCTTCCTCCCTTCCCCCTCCCCTCCTGAACATGCTCACGCTGCCCCCTCGGATCAAAAGCGGCAGTGCAGAAGAAAAAGTAAGTGTTCGGCAGGAGGGGGAAGAAAGGGCGCGAAGGGGGAGGAAGAAGTCTCTGTCGAAAGCTGGCATGGGCAAACTTGGACCTTCCAGGTGTTTTGGACTCCAACTCCCACCATTCCTAGCAGCCTCAGGCTCTCCCCCCCCCCCTCAGCCATTTAAGCAGGAAAGGGCCTCAGGTTGTTAGGAATGGTGGGAGTTGAAGTCCAAAGCACCCAGAGGGCTGAAGTTTTTTCATGCCTGTTTTAGGGACCTTAAAGTGGTGAGCCTCCTTCCAACATTGTGATTCTGGATAGAAAACAAACAACAACATAACATGACATTGTTTGAGTCCACAATGCTCTCTGGGTGTAGGTGAACTACAACTCCCAAACTCAAGGTCAATTCCCAAGCAAATCCTTTCAGTACTTTCTGTTGGTAATGAGAGTTTAATATGCCAACTTTGGTTCAATTCCATTGTTGCAAGAGTTCAGGATGCTCTTTGATTGTGTGTTAACTATAAATCTGGGATGGTAATTTCATTTTTTAAAAATAGTTGGCAAAATACAATGGTAACATTTTCCAGCTGTTTTGAGAAACTTTTGAGCAGCCACCATACATAGAAGTAGGGATGCGATTTACTTAGACATTTCCAAGTGAGAGGGTGAATGCAAAAGTGTGCATATACATGAAGCCAGTCAGAATCACTGAACAATTGCATTGGAAGAACTCTAGTCAATTACACTACTATGGCTGTACCATAATGACTTTTTAAAAGGCTTGTTTTAGCTGTGAAGCATTCCTGTTTTTTCCCTTATGCATCAACCCAAACTTTCATATCGACCTTGTAGAATCAGCTATCTAAAGGCTTATAGGACTTCTTAAAAATACCTAAATGTGGATTTAAAGATCTCTCTTTCTCACTTACTGAATCTCGTGGGTGAAAAGAAAAAGAACTATCAAAGCATGAACCCAACTTAAAAAGCAATTAAGGGCTCAGCAAAGATGTCACTCTCTCTTTCTTTCTCCCTCTTCATTTTGTTCCACTTGTCAGAATGCTTTATGGGGTTAATACTTTGGCTTTGTCAACAGGACTTGTGTTAATAGCAAGCACATTGGGATGGGACTAATGCAGAACAGGTGCCCTTCCCAAAGAGTGCTATCTTTGGTGGTGAGGGAGGAAGGTATTGGACACTGTGGAAAGCCTCACGTCTAAAGTAACTGTAAGATATAAGCCTGGATGTATAGGGAAAGATATATCTTCCACACCATTGAACAATTTTGATGATCTGTGTGCATGTGAAAGAGAAACAGATTATGGGGGAAGCACTCTCTCATTGCTGCTATTTTCTTCTCAAGATAGTTTTTCCTGTGTGGAATACATTGAGGACTCGATTTCAGCCAACAGGGAACTCTGAAACTTATTTTAGGTAGAGAAGACATGGGAAATGTGAAACACCTGTTCTCTCTCTCTTGCTCAAACCACTTTGTCCAACTTTTTTTTTACCTTATGGAAAGATTGTCTTTCCATAAGGTACAATTTTTTTGAGAGAAAAAAATCAATACAGAATTATCCAAATGAGTTGGAAAGTAGGCATATCAATCAAAGGTTACGCTTATGGTATACCACTGATATCAAGGGAACGTATTATTAGTTATCATAGAATCATAGAGTTGGAAGAGACCTTGTGGGCCATCCAGTCCAATTTTCTGCCAAAAAGCAAGAAAATCGCATTCAAAGCACACCCAACAGATGGCCATCCCGCCTTTGTTAAAAGCCTCCAAAGAAGAAGCCTCCACCACAGTCCGGGGCAGAGAGTTCCACTGCTGAACAGCTCTCACAGTTAGGAAGTTCTTCCTAATGTTCAGGTGGAATCTCCTCCTGTAGTTTGAAGCCATTGTTCTGTGTTCTAGTCTTCAGGACAGTAGAAAAAAAAGCTTGCTCCCTCCACCCTATGACTTCATATATTGATCATGTCTCTTCTCAGCCCTCTCTTCTGCAATTATGATGACTAACAGCATAAGGGTGCATCTACACCAGTCCTGGGCAAACTTGGGCCTTTCAGGTGTTTTGGACTTCAACTCCCACAATTCCTCACAGCCTCAGGCCCCTTCCAAAGGAATTGTGAGAGTTGAAGTCCAAAACACCTGAAAGGCCCAAGTTTGCCCAAGCCTGATCTACATTGTAGAATTACTGCAGTTTGAACCCACTGTCATTGCTGTGGGTCAATGTTATGGAATCATGGAAGCTGTAGTTTTACACAGTCTTTAGCCTTCTCAGTGAAAGAGTGTTGATGCCTCACCTCTCAGTGAAAGAGTGTTGATGCCTCACCAAACTTCAAAGCCCCACGATTCCATAGCATTGAGTCATGATGGAGCCACTGGTGGCACAGTGGGTTAAACCCTTGTGCCGGCAGGACTGAAGACCAACAGGTTGCAGGTTTGAATCCGCAGAGAGTGCAGATGTGCTCCCTCTGTCAGCTCCGGCTCCCCATATGGGGACAGGAGAGAAGCCTCCCACAAGGATCCATCCAAACATCCTGGCATCCCCTGGTCAATATCCTTGCAGACGGCCAATTCTCTGACACCAGGAGCGACTTGCAGTTTCTCAAGTCGCTCCTGATATATTTTTTAAAAAGAGTCATGATGGTTAAACTGATGTCAAACAGCATTCATTGTACAGGCTTTATCAGACTACCATTTTAAAGTGGGCACCTCCTGCATTTTTAGTGTCTTCTGCCTCCTGCAGAACTCTGGGAAATGTAGTTTGGAAAGGCAAGGACCTTTCTAGCTGAGAATTCCAAAGGTCCTGCCCTAAACCACATTTCTCATAATTCTACTGGAGACACCAAGAATGCTTGCTTTAAAACACTAGTCTGATAAAGCCCTTTATGTAGATGTATCAAGCCTACATTCTACATATAGATGTACCAAACCCATTGTTACTTCTCAGTATACGGAGTGTATTTTCTTTCCTCACAGCATTACAAGAGTTGGTTCATTGCCAACCTCAGCTAAGGCTCGTTCTGACAAGAATTTAGAAGAGTTACTCTTTTTGGGGGGCCACAACTCCCAGAACTGTCCGATCAGCAAGATTTGATTGCTGGCACCGTGGCCTAAAAAGGAAAGCAACATTCCTACTTTTTTTTTCAAGCTCTTTGCTTCCTGGTTTAGGGTCCCACTGTGGATTTGATAGGCCTATTCTACATGCCTGGTTTTCAACACAGCAGGTCAAGATGAATATGTTTGCTGCAGATCTGTCTCAAGGGAGATATTATGGATTAGTGAGGGAGCACATAGCCAGCATGTAGTAGATTCCATATTCAGTCTATTGTATTTCTAGGACAACCTGTGGCTTCTTCAAATGTTGTTGGGCTGCAACTTTCAGCAGTCCAAGCCAACATAGCAAATGAAGACTGATGGTGTGAGATAAATACAGTAACACCCAGAATATCTCAAGTAGTCCAGCCATGACCTGAGGATGGTCAGATCTATCTAAGCCAGGCCTGGGCAAACTTCGGCTCTCCATGTGTTTTGGACTTCAAAACATACAAATGCATACATTCCCTCCATCCCATTTCCTCATCAGTAGGGAAATCCTGTGTTTTGAACAATCCATGTGCATTTCCAGAGACGTGAAAATTTGCATGCTGTTTTGTACGTTCTTTCCTGTAATGTCAATTTTGTGTAAACATTTCCCCTTGATTTTTGTATCTTGTCCTTTCCTAGCTACAACTTTGGCATGCGTTTCTTTGGCTGAAAGAACTCTTATCATAACATTTAGAGAAGTGTGAAAAGCTGAAAGCTAGGGCATTGTAGGCCCTGCATTTGTTTAGGAACTAACCCCCTTTGTACTATGTGAACAACACATTTAATATGTACCTTCAAGCCACCTGTCAATTTATGTGGCCCCATGAATTTCAAAGAATTTTCTTAAGCAATGGACCTGCCTCTGAAATATAGGCTACAGCAGGGGTGCCCACACTTTTTCAGCATGCGAGCTACTTATAATAAAACCAAGTCAGAAAGATCTACCTACCTCCTCAAGGCTGGGGAGGGGAGGGGTGGGGCTTGGCGCGGCCTGGCTCCGCCCCTTCTGGCTTTGGCACTCCCAGCAGCTTCTCCAGGCCTGAGGATGGCAATGCCAAGCCAGTGGTGACATAGCTAGCACAAGGCTGGCTTGGCATTGCCCTCCTCAAGCCTGCAGCAGCTGCTGGGAGTACCGAAGCTGGGGGAGGGGCGGGACTTGGTGCGACCTGGCTCCACCCCCTCTGAGAAGCACCCCATCCGGCTGGGATTGACCTCCTTCGATCCCGGGATCGACTAGTCGATCGCGATCAACTTCCTGAGCAGCCCTGGGCTACAGCATCTAATATTCCTTGACAGTTTCCTGCCCAAGTACAGACCAGGGCTGACCCTTCTTAGCTTTCATGGGATGGTAGGATCTGGTGACTCCATGATATTTAGGAATAAACAACATAAAATACCACTTTAAGTTGTTTGAAGGAAAGGTGCTATGTACATTGAAATGATGATGATGGTGGTTGGAATGCAGAATATGTACAAATTTAAAATATATGTCTCCCCTGTCCCACCCTCCTCTTGTGTTAAAGCACCCTAATTTTAAAGCACATTCCTTAGGGGTTTTTTTTACTGTGTCAGAAGTGACTTGAGAAACTACAAGTTGCTTCTGGTAGGAGAGAATTGGCAGTCTGTAGAGACGTTGCACAGGGGAGGCTTGGATGTGTTACCATCCTGTGAGAGGCTTCTCTCATGTCCCCACATGAGAAGCTGGAGCTGACAGACAGGAGCTCACCCCATCTTGCAGATTCAAGCCACTGAACCTTCAGGTCAGCAGTTCAGCCAGCACAGGGGTTTAACCCATTGTGCCACTGTGGCTCCCTCCCTTAAGAAGTATTGCTGCAGGAAATCCTGCTTGATATATAAAATTGCTAATACCCATCAGATTAGATTTGCAGAATAGTATGATTTTAGGAGAGCTGGACTGGACATTGAGAGGTCCACCTTCTAGAAGACTGGCTACACAATGTTATTGTGCAGATGTAGAGAAAAGCAGAACCCCTAAAAGAGCTTAAGCTCTTTTGAACATAGCCAGAATAAAATGCATCTAATATAACTAATTAACCAACCAAACAATCAATACAAGTGGATGGAACACAAGCCTGCCTCAGCATAAAATAGACTTAGATATTGATGGAAGACTCCAATGACAGACCTTTAGGCAAGCCATTGTTACAGTAACTCTCATTTTAAGAAAACGGTAACCTGCACAGGAATCAAAATTTGCTCTCCAATGTTTCCCTTGAGACCGCTCCTGTAAATGAATAATGTTAAGCCCTGTGGTTCCTTTCCCTTATTTTTCTTAAAAGGAACTGCCTTCAAATAAAATATTGTTTTCTATAAAGTAGGATATGTGGCCAATTTAATGCTGGTGTTCCTCCAAGACAGTGGTTCTCAACCTTTGGGTTCCCAGGTGTTTTGGCCTACAACTCTCAGAAATCCCAGCCAGTTTACCCACTGTTAGGATTTCTGGGAGTTGAAGGCCATAACATCTGGGGACCCACAGGTTGAGAACCACTACTCCAGTGTTTCCCAACGTTTTTTGAGCCACGGCACACTTGTAACATTAAAAAAAATCTGGGGGCACACCACCAACCAAAATGACACAAAATGACACTCTAACACAGTAAAGAACAGCTGGGGGATGGTGGCCTGCTGGGAGCAGCTGCTGGGAGTGCCGAAGCTGGGGGAGGGGGAGGAGCCATTCTGCGCCATGCCCCTCCCCCTCCCCCGGCTTCAGCTCTCCCACAGCTTCTCCAGCCTTGAGGGGGCAGTGCCAAGCCAGCTGTGGCAGAGTCAGCTCAATGCTGGCTTGGCACTGTCCCCTCAAGGCTGGAGAAGCTCTGGGAGAGCTGAAGCTGGGGAGGGGCGGAGCCAGGCCCCACCATGCCCCGCCCCTTCCCTCCAGCTTAGGCTCTCCCACAGCTTCTCCAGCCTTGAGGGGGCAGTGCGAGCGAGGGGCGGGAGTCATGGTCCCCGTCCCCAGTGCCGCTCCCCACCATGACTCCTGTCCCTTGCTCGCTAAAGCTGCGCCGAGGAGGAGGAGCATGAGCGGTGGATGGGCTTCAGTGGGCGGGGCTCCTCCGCGCGGCTTCAGCAACTGAGAGGCGGGAGTCATGGCGGATTGGCGGCTGGCTGGGGAAATGGCCGAAGGAGGCGCCACCCCGACCCCTTCTTTCTCTTCACCGCCGCCCGGCCCTTCTTCCTCCTCCCCCAAGCAGCAGGAGTTCAGTGGGGGGGGGGGGAGAAAGGGGGGCAGAGAGCTTTTCTCACAGCACAGCAGGAAGTTTGTCGCGGCACAGTAGGCGGTTGGGAAACACTCCACTACTCTATGAGAAGATTAGGTAACTTGTAGCCTATGAGCTCTATCCAGCTGTTTTAAGTCCCTCCAGGGCCCTCCCATTTTCATCCCTCCTCAACAGTTTCATTGCTCTCCACCAAATGGGAGAAGATACATTCTTATTATAGATCAGGGCTGTCCAACAGGCGGCCCTGGGGCCATACACGGCCCCCGAGCCCCTTCCCTCCGGCCCCCTAACTTGTTTTAATAAAATACAAATTAAAAATTAAAAATGAAATAAAAAATAATAAAAACTACCTACTTCCGGGTTTAGGAAAGCATCGCGAGACTACGCCAACCACAGACGGGATTTCGAGGGCGGTCGAAAAATCCCGTCTGTGGCTGCGTAGCCTCGCGATAGCTGCCGAAATCTCGGGTCCCGCGGGATTTGCGGCCGGCCTGGGCGCGCACCTCCTCCCCCCTTGCGGCTGCTTCCAGGCCAGCCCCCATTCCCTCAGAGAGAGGGAGGAGGGGAGTGAGGCAGGGAAAGCCCCTCCTGGCTCCGTCCTCTTCCTGTAGAGGGCCCTCGCTTCCTGCCCCGCGGATGGGAGAGCCACTGTGCCCGGCCTGAGCTTGGCCTCGGCTCCAGCGGGGCTCTTCGGGGGTGGCGGCGGCGTTGGCGCTTCGGCCCTGTGGCGGGGCTCCCGCAGTATGGGTAAGGAATGGCCTGGCTCAAATCAATCAATCTAAAAACAGTGGGACGTTGGGTGAGGGGGGGAGGGGTCCCTCAGCAGCGGTTTCCTTGGTGATGCTTTCTTCCCCTCCTCCACGCCCCCTCCCCCTTGTTGTGCTGCCTTCCCCCGCGTGCAGGGCGCAATGTGGCTTCCTTTGCGCCTGCCCCCATGGCTTGTTTTCCCTTCAGGGAGGGAGGGAGCTCTTTGGGCCTCCTCCACCCGCCTCTGGGAAAGGAGGCCCCATCAATCCCTGCGACGGCATTGAGGTGTTTGGTTTTTTTTGTGTGTGTCCCAATTGAGTGTGGACTCAAATAACTCAAAGGTACTAGGAAACATTCCTCCAAATCCACCAGTGTTCCCATTTGTGTATATTGAGTATTCATGCCAAGTTTGGTCCAGATCCATCATTATTTGAGTCCACAGTGCTCTCTGGATGGAGATGAATTACAACTCCACAACTCAAGGTCAATTGTAAGTAAATTGGAGCTGGGGGAGGGGCGGGGGCGGAGCCGGGGGTGGAGGCAGACCCTTCGGCCCCCCAGGTCATCAGTGACCGGAATTCCGGCCCTTGGGCCCGTAGAAGTTGGACAGCCCTGTTATAAATCAACAAGCCCTTCATTGCTATACAGGAGGTAGGCATCTTTATTTTTATGAAGTACACAACTAGGTTGGAAAGCACTGGCAGGACTAATGTGGTTCGTCAGTAGAATTTACCTCTTTTCTATCCTAGAGGTTTACAGGCTCTATAAAACTCTTAGGGTATATTTCCCTGTCTTCCAAGAAGGAATAATATTTATTTGTAAACTAACTTCTACTTACAAGAGGCAGAAAAATACCTCTAAAATCCACCCGGCAGCTGATTATTATAAAGCCTTTTGAGAGTACTATATATATTTCCAATTATTGGGTCTCTGGATTCTTGAGAAGTCCATGTCCTCCCTCACATTATGGAATAAATTTTGAGAAAGCAATTTTCTCCCACATGCAGTAAGACTATTAGTAGCATCATCTAGTTTTAAAGCGAAGGAAACTGTTTTGGGGATGATTTATTGAGGCCAACTTCTTGCAAAGCTTATTTTGGTGTATTTGGTTGTAAAATGACTTGAGCAAGTTCAGGCCTGCCAAGGAGAGTTGAAATTATTTTAGTTTTACAGATTCTAGCAACATCTCAGGCATCAGGATTTGACATTTTGAAAATGTTTGAATTTAATTTTTGATTTTAAAAAGGTTCTTCAAATACTTTCTAAAATTTTAACCCAATTTTTTTCCCCCATGAGTGACTTGAGAAACTGCAAGTCGCTTCTGGTGTGAGATACTTGGCCGTCTGCAAGGATGTTGCTCAGGAGATGCCTGGATGTTTTGATGCTTTGGCATCTTTGTGGGAGGCTTCTCTCGTGCCCCCGCATGATGGGCTGGAGCTGACAGAGGGAGCTCATCTCCACTCTCCCTGGATTTGAACCTCCGACCTGTCAGTCTTCAGTCCTGTTGGCACAAGGGTTTAACCCAGTGTTTCTCAACCTTCCCAATGCCGTGACCCCTTAATCCAGTTCGTCATGTTGTGGTGACCCCCAACCATAAAATCATTTTTGTTGCTACTTCATAACTGTAACTTTGCTACTGTTATGAATCATCATGTAAAATATTGGATGTATTTTCATTCACCGGACCACATGTGGCACAATTATCTGATACTTCCAAGTTTGAATACTGATGGGGTTGTGGGCGGTGATTTTGTAGTTGCTGGGATGTATAGTTCACCAACAGTCAAAGAGCACTCTGAACTTCACCAACGATGGAGTTGAACCAAACTTGGCACACAGAACTCCCATGAGTGACCAACAGAAAATACTGGAAGGGTTTGGTGGGCATTGACCTTGACTTTTGGAGTTGTAGTTCACCAACATCCAGAGAGCATTGTGGACTCAAACAATGGTGGATATGGACTAAACTTGGCACGAATAGTCAAGATGCCCAAAGGTGAACACTGATGGAGTTTGGGGAAATTAGACCTTGACATTTGGGAGTTGTAGTTGCTGGGATTTATAGTTCACCTACAATCAAGGAGCATTCTGAACCCCACAGACGATATAATTGGCTCAAACTTCCCATACAGAACCCCATGACCAATAGAAAATAATGTGTTTTCTGATGGTCTTTGGTGACCACTCTGACACTCCCTCGGACCCCCATTGGGGTCCCGACCCCCAGGTTGAGAAACACTAGTTTAACCCATTGCATCACTGCGGGCAAGCAGTGCCAACTGTGAAATCATTCCTGATATTAATCCATATTTTAAAAGAACTATCCCAAAGTGCTAAACCTTATCCTCAAAATTAGTTCAGCACCTATGATAGCGCTTTTAAAATTCAGACTAAAACCCAGACGGGGTTCACTACCTAACTGATATGGGAACTGCTATGGAAAACAAATTTTTTTTGAAGTCATGATTTCACATTGGATCCGCAAGAGCTTCCATTGGAGGGAAAGCCATTGAATGAATATGAATATGCCATTGAATCCATAACACTAAACGTTGGAGGGAAATCATTCAAGGTGAATGTAAATTCTGGAGTTAGTAAAACAAAGGGAAGACTTCTTTCCAATCCTTTTCGCTGTGTTCCACTGAGTTCACTAAGAGAGTTTGAGAAGTCAATTGCCTGTCAGCTTCAACACATGGCAAAGAACTAGCTAATTCCACACTTCATTTGAAATACTCACCAAATTCATGCTTTCCAGCTGCGACTGGAACTAAGATTTATTGCAAGTAATCCCTTAACTGTGCAGGCAGGGACAAACTGATGTGTTACAAGATAACTTTCAGAGTGCTGAAATAAATACATTTCCAAGGTAATTAAAAACTCCCATGTGCCTAAACCACATATTTCACAGTTGCATCTCTATCTTGATTCTCTGCCAGATTTCACGCCGGGTTGGTTTCTGCACTGAGGGTGCATCTACATAGTAGAATTGATGTAGTTTGACACTACATTCACTGCCATAGCCCAATGCTGGGAAATCATGGTAGCTGTAGTTTTGCAAGAGCTTTATCTTTCCCTGCCCAAGAGTGCTGGTGTCTCACCAAGCTGCAACTCCCAGGATTCCAAAGCAAGACAGCTAAAGTGGTGTCAAAATTGATTAATTCTATAGTGTAGATGCTCACTGAAAGTGGTTATCTTATTTAGTCCATCTCAATCTGCCTTTAGAGGCATCTCCTAATTTTCTCTCTCTCTCTCTCTCTCTCTCTCTCGGCATTACTTCGCGAACGAAGATTCTTAGGAAGGACTCATCCCATGCTTTTTACAAGCGTGTTGATGACTAAAAAGGCCAATCGGAGATAGGCAAGTCCGGTTGCAGAAAGCACAGCAGAAAGTCTCCTTGGGTGATGTTGTTTCCAAGTTGCGGTTCTTTCTGCATTGTCGTTTCTCTTCGAGATCCGTTCGGCGTGTCTTCTCGAAAGAGGCCGCAACATTGTGGATAGAGCGTCTCCATGCCTCCCGATGTGAGGCCAGGGTGGACCATTTTTGGTGATCAATCTGGCCAAGCCTGAGATGTTGTTTCAGGGAGTCCTTATATCTCTTTTTGGGGGCACCTCTCTTGCGCTGACCCGTGGTGAGTTCACCGTAGAGTAGTATCTTAGGGAGGCGGTGGCCCTCCATCCTAGAGACATGCCCTGCCCAGCGCAGTTGTGTTCTCAATAGCATGGCCTCAATACTGGTGATCCCTGCTTGCTCAAGGACAGCAACATTTGTCACATAGTCGGTCCAGTGTATATTTAGGATTGTGCAAAGACAGCGCTGATGAAAGCATTCGAGGAGTGGTAGGTGCTGGCGATAGGTGACCCATGTTTTATACCCATATAGGAAAATAGACAGTATGATAGCTCTGTACACACTGATTTTGGTGCTTTGTCTCAGGGGCTTGTTACTCCAGACTCTTTCGTGAAGCCTACCAAATGCACCATATGCCTTTGCTAATCTGTGACCTATCTCTTTATCAATCTTGGCATCTGAAGAGATGATGCTTCCCAGGTAGGTGAACTGCTGAACGGACTTAAGCACAGATTTGCCTATGCTGACTTGGGGATGATGGTGTCCTTCCTGTGGTGCGGGCTGGTAGAGAACTTCCGTCTCTCTCTCTAGAGTTTCTTGATATGAGCCGCTCTTTTTCTAGATAGGAGATACTTACTAGCTTAAAACACAATAAAGAAGAACACGCAAACATAGAAAGTGAATAACTCCATTGTGCTGTCTGTTCTAACTGGCAGTGGCTGTCCTGTGTTTAAGTATCATTCTTTCATATCATTAGCTAGAGAGGCCTGGTGTTCTTTGGACAACTTTCCATCCAAGTACTAACCAGATCTGACCCTGTTTAGCATCTGAATTCAATGAAATCTAGGTTTTTCAGGATCATAAGGAGACTCCCCTCTGTTAGGTAATTGTTATGCCAAGTACTTGGAAAGAGGATCGGATATGGGCTTATCTGTTACAGATTAATTTCCCCCCTGCATTTGTTCATCAAGCAGTATCAGATATACAGATGCTAAATTTGCCATGGTCATTAAGGAAAAGTAGAAAATAATGACCTAAATCCAATTGCTATTTCCAACTAGAATACATCCGTAGAAACAATGGGTGAATGGCAAATCAATACTTCTATAAATCCCATTAATTCAATGAGCCTATTCTCATTGGGAATAGCAATTACATTTAGACCTGTGAATCTCCCTCATTTTCAATCCAGCAGATATTTCAGTGTGAATATTTTTGGTTTTTTGTTGTTTATTCATTCAGTCACTTCTGGCTCTTCCGGACCTCATGGACCCCATCAGCAGTCAACCCCCAGCTCCTTCAAGGTCAAGTCAAGGATACCATCCATCCATCTCACCCTTGGTCTTAGCTAGAGATATTTTTAGCCATTGGTTTCAAGCTGGCCAGAGCTGTGAATGTGTCCAATCTGTGGTGCTCCTGACATTTTGAACTTCTAACCCTCCTCAACCCCAGCCAACAAGACCAACATTCATCAATGATAGTCTAACATCTGAAGGAGAGCTCAGGTCCTTTACATTTAGTTTATACCATGGGTGGACAGAATTGTCTTTCTTCTGTTAGTAGAGGTCTTATGGAAGGGGATACTGAATACCTCCTTTTGCAAGTCGAAAAAAGTACCTGTGTAAGTGTGCAACCCCTTGCTAGGCTTGCCTAAGTCATCAATAAGATGCTGCCCTATGTGTCCTTGTATATAATGGTGGAAAATTTGTAATCTCTTACCTTCTGCTATCCTTTTTCCACAGGGATCTGCATGGGCCAAGGAGAAATGTGCTACCGGGAAGTACACCGCGAGTGGAGAATGCTGCAGAACTTGTAATATTGGGGAAGGGGTTGCCCAGCCGTGTGGGTTAAACCAAACTGTCTGTGAACCATGCTTGGACAGTAAGTAATACATTAGGAAATTACCTTTGTCCATATGCTATTACATGTACAGCATCCTGTTGTTTGCAATCAAAATGTCAAAAGATGCGCTGTTGGTTTAGATTAGGCACAATATAAGAACTGTTTCTCTAGAGCAGTGGTTCTCAACCTATGCTACATGGGACCCCCCCCCCCCCCCGTATTGCTACTGCAATGGCATACACCGCTTGAGCTCCATCAGAAGTAGATGTACATCATGAGATGGGCTCCTGGCCAAAGGGGAGAGGAACTGGGGTAAGACAGGCAAATTATTTATTATTTATTTAATTATTTATATTCTGCTCTTCTCACCCCGAAGGGGACTCAGAGCGGATTACAAGTACACATACTTAGCAGACAATCCCTGCCGTTTCCACAATACACACAGTACACAGTACACACATATAAACGAACAGAGGCAAACTCTGGCCACCAGGGGGAGCTGACGCACTCCTCATCTCTCAGCGTCCCTTATTGTTCCTTCTGCATTCCTTGGCGTTTCCTGGAGTTCTTTTAATGGCCCCATAATTCAGTCAAAATTTGCCTCCCCACTTAATGTGGTATTTTTATCACCTACTTATCACCTACTTGACAGATGCAACTGTCTTTTGGGTCACAAAGGTCGGCAGCAGGCTACACTTAAGGTCGAGCACCCACCTCAACCCAGGCAGGCCTCGAACTCATGACCTATTGGTCAGAGAGATCTTATGCAGCTGACACTTAGCCAGCTGCGCCACATTAGCTTGTATGATGACGTCATAAGGCTGAATCTACACTGCTGAATAATGCAGTACAATGCAGTTCAAACTGCATTATCAAATAATAAAGATAAGCCTGTACCAGTTGAGTAACTAGTCACATTTAATGCTGCTTTGTTAGTTTGGGATGCACAATTAGGATCTTCTTAATTTAAAATATAAGTGAGCCTGCTATATAAGATATAGCTTCAATGTTCAGAACTTGGGAAACTTACTTTTTGGCAACAGCTCCCAGTTTCCAGTTGCCATGTTGGCTGAAGGATTCTGGGAGTTATAGCCTCAAAAGTTATTTTTCCAAGCTCTGGTGATAATACCAGATAGTGGCTTCCAAGACTTCAAAAGCATGGTGATTTAGAAATGAGAAAAGCTGGCTTGCGTTGGAAGATCTCGGGTCTGTTCCACTCCTTGCAACACTGGTTGAAAATAACTAAAAATAACCTTCCCATGCAAAATCAATGGCTGCTACTTAACCTCAGCAGAGAATGGCAGCAGAGATACTGGGTATCGAATACCAGGCTGATAATCTGACCTTGGAAGAGTTGCTGTATTGGCATTTGGCAGGGCAGAGGAAAAAGGAAGGAGAAGCAATTCTGCCTTTATTTTAAGAAAACCTGCAAACTTTGGAATTGCAAGCTCATATCAATGCTTTGGACCCAATGGACTGTCTATGCAGGTCTGTGGCAATTTGGCTGCATCTTGTGTGCAATACATCCTGCAATCCATTTTTCTATAATTATTTTTTCTATATGCAGATACGCTGGCAGAAACATATGATACACACACACACACAGAGAATAAAAGATGGCAGCAGCCACAGGGGGATTTCAGTTGAAAGCTGACTCCGGATAGGGGGAAATCAATAAAGAGAACTCAGCAAAGAGCCCAGAGAGACAAAAACCAACTTTCAGATGAGTCAGTTCCCAAAATACCAATCCAAGGCTGACGGTTGCATCTGAAACATAATAATCAGGACAGAGTGCCTGAACATAACCCCAGTATCTCATCCTTTTTCCTATGCCAGCTTCCTTTAAATTTTGGGATTTACTAGCACTAAAGTTAGAACTCCAGGGGTTAGGTTTCCTATGCTTTCTGTTATGTTGGCTTATACACAAACCTTGCTGTGTCCCAGATTCACACCTTTAATCTTTTCTGCATTCCAAGATAGTTCTTTTTAAAAATTAAAAAATCTGCTTGTGTTCATATTTTTATTTGATATTTTTATTGGGAGGTGGTTTAAAGCTTCAATTATAATGTTGTTTTATATGTACAGTATGTTATTGCTGTCTGCCCAGGGCACTAATTTTAAGAGTAGAGGTAGCAAATACATTTAACAACAAAATAAATATGCATAACAGAAAGTGTATTTGATGTTTCAGAAGCATATCATAAACATCAACCTACTATAACTTCAGACCCCCCCAGGTGTGTTGGATTGCAACTCTCATCAGGTTCAGCTAGTCAGGGATGATGGGGCTTTTAGTCTGGAGAGCACTAGATTGGATGATGCTGGCATAGACTATTCAAGTCTTTGACAACGAAAGGCCAATGTATTTTTTGAAACTAGAAGTGAAAGAAGACTGCCTTACCTAATATTGTATGGTGTGGTGTTGGTATGAGTTTGAATTTCAACTGGGAGCATGTTGGTTCATAAATTATATACTAACTAAATCCTTTCTCTTTACTTGCCCAATCAAGAGAAGCCTCATTTCTTTGTTTTGATATTTGTAGGAAGACTGCAAAATTTCTCCCATCTCTCAGCATTTCCATCCCACAATAGCCTGGCGGTATATACCCATCCAGAGGAAGCTGCTGAGCTTTTCTCTGGCGCTACTTTATTTATTTTATTTATTTAAATTTTTTGTACCCCGGCCTTCTCACCACCATGGAGGGACTCAGACCGGCTTACAGCAAAATTCAATGCCATACAAATTTAAAACATCTTAGAACAGCATATTAAAATATATAAAAACAGAGATACATAAAACCACATTGCAATTAAAACCACATTCAGCTCGGTCAAAATACGTGGTCACCCATTTCAGATTGAAATCAATCTCAGCTTATTACGAGAAGGCCTCCAAGTCTTCACCTGCCTCCTGAAGGACATCAGGGAGGGGGCAGATCTAAGATCGCTTGGGAGGGAGTTCCACAGCCGAGGGGCCACAACAGAGAAGGCCCTGTATCTCGTCCCCACCAGACATGCTTGCGAAGATGGCGGGATTGAGAGCAGGGCCTCTCCAGAGGATCTTAATGTCCTTGATATTTCATAGGGGAGAATCCGTTCAGACAAGTAAACTGGGCCGGAACCGTACAGGGGTTTGTAGGTTAAAACCAGCACTTTGAATTGTGCTCGGAAACTAATTGGCAGCCAATGGAGCTGGCGCAACAAGGGAGTTAGTTGTATGCTCCCTATACCCCGCTCCTGTTAGGACTAATTGCAGTTTCCGAGCAGTCTTCAAAGGCAACCCCACTTTAGATTTTACAGCTTAAAATATATTATTGCATCTGGTCCAGGTTCTATGAGAATTCTCCTAAGGCTGACCTTTTGTAAGCAAAAATAGTTGCCCATCTGGAAGGCTGACTGGAATGGCTATAAGAGGAGTAGCTGTGAAACCAAGGATGCAGCTACACTGTAGAATTAATGCAGTTCAACATAATGTTAACTGCCATGGCTCTGGCCTATGGAATTTTGGGATTTGTAATTTGGTGAGGCATCAGCACTCTTCGGCAAATAAGGCTAAAGACCTTGAATAACAACTCCCATGATTCCATAGCATAGAGCCATGCCAGTTAAAGCAGTGTTGAGCTGCATTCATTCTACAGTGTATCCACTTCAAGAGTGGATTTTCCATCCATGTGGTAATGGATCTACAATTGCTTCCTACCCCAGTAAAATTATTGGCACAGGTCACACCGTGTTATGTGCACATATTTAAGAACATAAGAACATAAGAAGAGCCATGCTGAATCGGACCTCAGCCCATCTAGTCCAGCATTCTGTATCACACAGTGGCCCACCAGTTGTACACGGGGATCTCGAGCAGAAGGGAGGGCAAAACCCTGACCTGCCCCGACCCCCACAACCAGTACCCAGGGAAATCCTGCCTACCTCAACCAACTCCGAGGTGGCACTTGAATGTCCTTTTCAGTAACTACTGATACACTTGGTATCCATGAATCTGTCTAATCCTGCCTTGAAGTTGTTCAGGCTGACAGCTGTCACAACCTCTTCTGGAAGTGAGTTCCATAACCCAATGACCCTCTGGGTGAAGAAATATTTCCCTTTGTTAGTCCTAATTTTCCTACCTTGGAGCTTCAGGGAGTGCCCTCTAGTCCTAGTGTTTTGTGACAAAGAAAATAATTTTTCTTTATTCACCTTTTCTATCCCATGCATGATTTTATACACTTCGATATTTAGTTGGAGGGGAGGGGAATTCAGGTCTTATAGCTGTCTGGAGATTGATTCTTTTCGTTATTTATCTTAGCCAGAACATAATCAAGTTTGTAAGGGGAACAGATGGTGATTGGTTTAAGCGTTCATGGGGCACTGGCCCTATCATCTCACAGAATGAGATGGTTGCTTTGGGTAGTGGATGATGGAGCCGGGGCAACATGAAGGTGCTAAAGGATAGAGCCAAGTGTGCCTTGTTGCCTCTTCTGATAGTCAAGTTGACTTTTATACGTGGGTGTTTTTGAGGGTGGAAACACTTTGTCCCATGGCACAGGTCAATTTGATCTTGATCTGACCCTGTGATACTAGGGCTGTTTGATTTTTTTAAAAGTTTCAAAACTAGTTTCGGATCTAGTCATAGATAGCATTTCGGATTATTTAGACTTCTGAAAAAATTCTGGTAAATTTCAAAATTGATTCGGAAGTATATCTGAAATTCGGAAGTCTTCGGAAGTCTTCAAAAATGGTTTCCGCTTTCAAAAAATGGGCAAAAAAATCAGCAGAAGGGAGAGTCAGCTGTTTGCTATCAGCCAATGCGCAATCAGCAAGAAAGTTCGGAAATGACATCTGGAATTCGGAATTCCGAAATTTGGATTTCGGAATTCCTTTTGGAAGGGCTGCTCTCGAAATTGCTAAATAAAAGTCAGAAGTATTCGAAAAACGTCCGAAATTTGGGAGTATCCGAAATTTTAAAACAGCCCTATGTGATACTGAAGCACCATGACCAGAGATTGGGAAAGGTTTTGGATTACAAGTCCTTGATTCTTGGTCACGTTGGCTGGGAGTTGTAGTCCAAAAAAGGAACTTTTCCAAGTTCAGGACTATGACACCTCTCACCTTTTATATAGTGCTAGACTAAAACACAGGTATCTTCTTATGCCCTCATCAGGCAGATGAAACCCACATGGAGGAACAAAAGTGGCTACTGGATTGGGGTTATAAGTGGTCATGAATGAGACCACCTGCACTATTCAAACCACACATACCTCATTCTGTGATAAGTTAATGAGATTGACATGGGAGTCTGGCTTCTGTTCTGGGGAAACATTTCCTTCTACTAAGCCCAACCTTAGAGTCTAAGATGTTATTGGAGGAGACGTTTCCTTTCTCATCTGGGATATCTATTTAAGAAGACGCGCTGCTTCCTAGGAGCAGATTTATGATTTGTCTACCACATTGAAACTACCACAGTCTGGGATGTGCATCTGAATCTGCCAAGCTGCCTGTGGTTGGTTGTGGGGATAAACACACATGTTCTTGCTTAATGCTACTTTGCATAAATCTGATCTCGGTGATATTTCCGTCTAGTGAATCTGTACTTCTCCCAAGATGCCCTCAATACAGGTTTGGTCAACTGGAGTCTTTGGCATGGATGATAATGGTCAGAAAAAGAATGTTGCCTTAAAGCAGGCCTGGGGAAATTTTGGCCCTCCAGGTGTTTTGGACTACAACTCCCACAAATCCTAACAGCCGATCGGCTGTTAGGATTTGTGGGAGTTGTAGTCCAAAACACCTGGAGGGCCAAAATTTCCCCAGGCCTGCCTTAAAGGGAATTCAGATCCCCATCAATCCAGATAACAAATATAAGTAAATAAATTATTCTGAAGTTTCCTTTGTGTATAGTCAAAACCATAAAGAAGAAGATGGGATGAATACAGAAAGTAAAAGGAAACATTAATGGTCCCAATGGGGAAAAAATCTAAAATCCATTCAGGCAATAACTTTTATTGGGACATAATGATGGTGAGGCTGAAAAGAACTATCTTTCAGAGTTTCTTCTAAGAGGCAAAGCAGAAGAGGCAGTTGAGTCTATTCTATTATTTATACTCACAAATAGATAAATCCTAGCTCTGTCTACTCAGATGTAAGCTTCCACCAGATTCTGCTACTTTGACCATGTTGGTGCATTGAAGCTTTAGGATGTATCTAAGGGTGAATCTACACCAGTGGTTCCCAACCTGTGGTCCGTGGACCACCAGTGGTCTGCAAGAATGAAATTGTGGTCTGTGGCCTCACCATTACTACCCTGTTGCCTTGAAACCATGCAGCAACAAGAGTGACTGGTCTCGCAAAACCCTCTTATAGTGCTGAGGCAACAGGGATGTCAGGAAGGCAGAGATGACTGCTCACGAAAGATTACTACTACCACATCAGCTCTAGATTATTAAATATGGTTTTCTGTGGGTGAGCAGATAGCAACTACTGGGTGGCATATGTTCCGTATCAGAAACTAGAGCTGATGTGGTCTAGCCAATGTGATTTTCTTAATCAGCACCCCAAAACACCAAACCGAACCTAAAGTTGACCAAAAGCTGCTTTGTAACCCGTTTAGTACTAATGTTGGAGAGTGGTCCCTGGTCAAAAAAAAGGTTGAGAACAATTGATCCACAGCAGGGGTGCCCACACTTTTTCAGCATGCGAGCTACTTATAATAAAAGTCAGAAAGATCTACCTTCCGCGCGCTGTCCACGTTTGCTTCCGGACGAGAGAGAAACAGGGCGGAGCCGGGGAGGGGGGCGGGGCTTGGCACAGCCTGGCTCTGCCCCCCTCTGGCTTCAGCTCTAGCAGCAGCTGCTCCAGGCTTGAGGATGGCAGTGCCAAGTCAGTGGTGGCATAGCTAGCACAAGGCTGGCTTGGCCCTGCCCTCCTCAAGGCTGAAGCAGCTGCTGGGAGTGCCAAAGCAGGGGGCGGGGCTTGGTGCGGCATTGGCCCACCCCCTCTAGCTTCAGCTCTAGCAGCTGCTGCTCCAGGCTTGAGGATGGCAGTGCCAAGCCAGTGGTGGCATAGCTAGCACAAGGCTGGCTTGGCCCTGCCCTCCTCAAGGCTGAAGCAGCTGCTGGGAGTGCCGAAGCCAGGGAGGGGGAGGGGCTTGGCGTGGCCTGGCTCCGCCCCCTCTGAGAAGCGCCCCATCTGGCTGGGATCGACCTCCTTTGGTCCCGCAATCGACTGGTCGATTGCGATCGACTTCCTGGGCAGCCCTGATCTACAGTTTAGATTTAAAGCAGTTCGACCACTTTAACCACAATTGCTCAATGCTATGGAATCACTGGAGTTATAGTTTTACAAGGCTTTTAAGCCTTCTCTGCCAAAGAGTTCTGATTTTATACCAAAATAGAATACCATTGAGCCATGTCAATCAAAATGGTGTCAAACCACATTAATTCTACAGTCTAGGTGCATCTATTGTTCATCAGTGTTCCATTTTTTTCTTCTAAAATATACTGTATATCTTTAGATTGCTGAACATTATATAAAATTATTGAAAAGTCCAGTCAGATTGCATAGAAATTGTGAGAGAAGACTCTATAAGTAAAATGGAAAGGTCATGTTTGCAGAAAGGAGAAGGGAAGCGGCCAAAAAGAGAAAAGACACAGCTGGAAAAGTCTAGAGAAAAGGGGAACTTGGCAGCAATGCCCATCTGGACAGAGGATCTGATGGGCTTGGATCCAATTCAACTGTCCAGACTGCCCTGAAGTCCCAGGATATGCTGCAGTTTCAAGAAAACCCCAGAGTATCTTCTGCCTTGGCCAAACACGGGCAAAATCAGTTTCAAGCCAAAAAAAGGAGAAAATCTGGGATATTCACTGGAAGGTGCTGTGCGTCATGAAGACTGCCATCAATCAATTCACAGTAAATATAGATTTTTGGAGCAATGTCGAGAAGCCCTTGGTCAACCCTCAAATGTTTAGAAAAGACCCAAACTTGAACCGGATGCCTGCGTCAGGGAAATTTCCTGGCAGCAGAGTAAAATATATACTTGAAACTCAAAAGTCTCACTTGCAACATGCCCGGACTTGGGATACAAATCTTCCAAAAGGCAAATGACACATTTTTAATTGCAGTCATAGCAGGTTATCTGCATCCTAAAATGCATTCAACTTAACCACAGGCATGGTTGAAGAAATAAAATGTAAGATGTTCATGGTAATAAAAGCCAATTAAGTTGTTGTCTGCTGCCAAGATGATTAAATTCATGAAGCTAGGCACCTGAAGAAGACTCTGCAGGAAACAGGTTATTACCTAGAACCCTGTTGTTTACTTGCATACTTTTGCCTGTTCACTTAATGTAGTTACATTTTTATGCTTGCTGTACAGCATTATCTATTTATATACTTCTGTCAGCCTGTGTTGCTGTAAAGCATTGCGCACCTGCACATTTCTCTCTGCTTACAGTGTTTAGAATATTGGCTCCTTTGCTTGTTGTGTGTAATTAACAATTTAAGTATTTTACATTGTCCACATTGGGTTGGGCACTGTTATTATTTTTTAATATAGTAGGAACCCATGTCCTTCTTTTGAATACATCTATTGCAGTTTTCAATGATTTATTTAAGAGTGAATGTAATTAGTAATGCTATCTATAATTGAATGTTCTCTTAACCCATCACTGAATGACTCTGTACTGTTGTTCTTCATATTGACTCAGGCAATTATGCACATATTGGACTCTACAATTAGGCTCATAGCCTTTTTAAAAGTGGTGCAGTGGTTTAAAGTGTTGAGCTGGTTGACCGAAAGGTCGCGGGTTCGAATCCGGGAAGCAGCGTGAGCTTCCGCTATCAGCCCCAGCTTCTGCCAACCTAGCAGTTTGAAAATATGCAAATGTGAGTAGATCAATAGGTACCATTCTGGTGGGAAGGTAACGGCGCTCCATGCAGTCATGCCGGCCACATGACCTTGGAGGTGTCTGCAGATGCAGATGGTAGTCAGGAAATCAGAAGACATTTACTTCTTGGCAGGAGAGCAATGACCAATCTCGATAAAATAGTGAAGAGCAGAGACATCACACTGGCAATGAAGATCTGCATAGTTAAAGCAATAGTATTCCCCATAGTAAGGAAGGCAGAGTGAAGGAAGATAGAGGCTTTTGAACTGTGGTGTTGGAAGAAAATTCTGAGAGTGCCTTGGACCACGAGAAGATAAAACCAGTCCATACTTCAGGAAATAAAGCCCAACTGCTCATTGGAGGGAAGGATATTAGAGGCAAAGATGAATGTAGTAAACAAACAAACAAACAAATAAATAGGCATCCAGGTTCTAATCCAGGGAGCAGGGTGAGCTCCTGCTGTTAGGCCCAGCTTCTGCCAACCTAGCAGTTCGAAGACATGCAAATGTGAGTAGATCAATAGGTACCACTTCTGTGGGAAGATAAGGACACTCCATGCAGTCATGCCGGCCACATAACCTTGGAGGTGTCTATCTACAGACACCTCTTTGGCTTAGAAATGGAGATGAGCACCATACCCCAGAGTTGAACACGACTGGACTGCATGTCAAGGGAAAACCTTTACCTTTACCTATCTTTTAAAAATATACAGGCTTCTCTCATGTATCTGACTGGTTAGAGATTGGAGCATTGTCAGAAAGTGGAATCAGTTGAAAAATGGAGCCCAAGTTCTCTTAGCCTCTTGGCTCCTTTCAGCTTGCTTTACAAGCAGAATGCATGCATATGAGCAGTCCAAAGTGAGTCTCCAAAGGCAAGTAGAACTGATAGAACCCCATTGCTTCAAAACTTGCAAATTACAGACATATGCCATTGATCTGATGAGGGCGCCACTCTTTCTGTAGTCAAGACTTGGGACCATGTGCATGTGAGCAGACCCAAGTGAACCTCTGTAGGCAAGAAGAAATTATCCTTCATCAAATTAATTGAAATTGTCTGTAGTTTGTCAGCCTTGAAACAGTAGAACAGGGCTGTCCAACTGGCGGCCCGGGGGCCGTATACGGCCCCCAGCCCCTTCCCTACGGCCCCTAAGCTTTTTAATAAGAAATAAAAAAATAATTAAATTAAAATATTTTTTAAAATTACCCACTTCCGGGTTTCGGAGCAAGTATCGCGAGACTACGGAAGCCATACGGGATTTCGCTCTCAACGCGAAATCTCGCCTGTGTTGAGAGCGAAATCCCATGTGGCTTCCGTAGTCTCGCCATACTCCTGTTGCCGAAATCTCAGCTACTTAATCCCTGCGGCCCACTCAGACGTGATTTGTACCTTCCCTGCCTCGCTCGGTCATCGCCTCTGCTCGTGGTCCGGCTGCTCCTGGATCCCGCGCGTTTGGGAAGGTAGGCTAACCTTTATGTTATTATTATGTAATTGTGTATTTGAATGCCCCCTGCATTTAATGTTAATAAAATATTATATTTAATTGTATGGATGGCCCTTTTGAATGCCCCCCTGCATTTAATGTTAGTAAAATATTATATTTAATTGTATGGATGGCCCTTTTGAATGCCCCCCCTGCATTTAATGTTAGTAAAATATTATATTTATTTTATAATTAATAATGCAACTAGGAATTGTAAGTAAATTGGAGCCGGGGGAGGGGCGGGGTGGGGGCAGAGCCGGGGGCAGGGCTGGGGCGGGGGCAGACCCTACGCCCCCCCAGGTCATCGGTGACCGGAATTCAGGCCCTTGGGCCGGTAGAAGTTGGACAGCCCTGCAGTAGAATGTCAAAAAGGGAGTCAACAAAAAGCAGGGGACAGCTGTATGTATAACAACAACAAATGCTTCTCTCTATGAAGCAGGGAACAACAATTTAAAGTACAACACATGACATTAGTCAAAAACAAATAGATGAATTAAAATGTGTGACATCAGTTAAAAGAACATATAAAACCAGTACATGTTAAAACAATCAATCCATAATTTAAAAAATCATAATTATTTGGGTAGATCTGCTAGAAGAGACTAGTCTTTAGTTCTGTTTTGAATTCACATAGCACATCCCGCTGTTGACTCTTTTGAAATCAAATCTATTGAAGCATTATATATGCAGACATGATCAAATGTCAGCTGAGCAACTACTACAACAGCAAAATCTGAACATATAAAAATACTATCCAAAGAAAGGAAGGAACATAGTAATGCAACATACACCAAATCATAGTACTGGGCCATTTAGTTACATTGTTAGTAATTTCCAGGGGTCATTCTGGAGGACTTTGACAAGAAGTATCTTCTTGAGGGATTTTGTAGGTCCTTCAGGGTGAGGATATGCAAGACTTGTACTGGATAACATGGCTTTCAGTGAACTATGTGAAAAGAACTGATTTCATTGAAAGATGCTACACTTGAAATCACAAATCACAAAGATACTGGGAAGTGCCACAAACAAAGAAATAAAGGACATTTTAGAAATGAGGGACTGGATGAAGCAGGTTGTGGAATACAAGACCCCATCTTGGGGTCTTCTGGATGCTTGGTAATGCTCCACTGACGGCGAGGAAAGGATTAACTATCTTTCTCCCCATAACATCCATCATCATACAGAGTTTGGCGGGGTTTGCCATCTACAGAACTCCTCTCCTAACCCAGACTGCTCCTGACAGACTACCCATGCAGCCCATCCATTTACTTTCTCTAACACAGTGCCTTCTCCCATCTCTGTACCAGTCTAATGGCCAACTTATCAATAATTCAGTTTGATGTAAGGATTTACCCATGTTAATGGGAGAGATTTCCTCTTGTAAGTGAGCTGAAGATGGATGTAAAGCCATGGTTATAGTTAAGAAAGACATGCAGAGGGATCTTAAGGAGGTGGGAGAAATGTCAAGTTGCAAAGGCGGAATAGAAAAGGATAGTGTCAGGCCTGTAGCTAGGATTTTGATTCAAGGGGAAGGCTGAGTTTGATTGGGGGGGGGGGGCTGAGTCTGAGTGAGAGAGGGTCTACCCTAGCAAACCTTTTGTATCATTATCCCAATACCCCCATGCATATGGGATATATTGAGCATGGCGATCAGATCATGATATGAATAAACATAACAGTTTAAATAATGTACCAGTAAGGCCTTCTCGCGGACCACCCTGAGGATTTCAGGGGAGGGGGGCTGAAGCCCCTCAAGCTTCCCCCCCCAGCTACATGCCTGGAAAGTGTATTCCAGCCCACTAGGTAGCTGGAAAATTGAACATGAACATTCAAGTGAATGGTGATTTCCATGTCAATAGTCCAGGTTTTAGCCCAAATTTCAGCAGATTTTCCCAAGGTGTTGAACCTATTTTGAATAGTTCATTTTAAAGCCCAGAGCTAAAGCGGAGGGGATACCTCTTACCAGGCATGTAGCCAGGGGGGTAAGGGGCTTCAGCCCCCGAAATTCTCAGGGTGGTCCGCGAGAAGGCCTTACTGGTACATTATTTAAACTGTTAAGTTTATTCATATCATGATCTGATCACCATGCTCATTATATCCCACCTTCATGGGGTTATTGGGATAACAATACAAAAGGTTTGCTAGGGTAAACCCTCTTCCACCCCGTCTCAGCCCCCCTGAACCAAACTCAGCCCCCAAACCAAAATCCTGGCTACGGCCCTGCCTCTTACAAGACGAAAGCCTTGACTGTCTTATTTACACTACCTAGCACTGCTTATGAGATCAAGCGTGTGACCCTTAGGCTGTAAGTGATGCTTCAACTCCTTTTTTCATCCTCTTCAAGTCTTCCATGGCATCCACATAGCACCATGACTGACATTTCTCCAATATTGTTGCTCTAAGTATGTAAAGGGATTTGGTAGGGGAGTAATGCTCAACAGATGGTCAGAGTTATGCATGTGGGAACCTTGTCTACATTAGAGAACACAAAGTATGGCCTTGAGGTTTTCCATCAACAGTGAACACTTGGACAGCAGGCTGAGCAGGCACACAGGTCAAGTGGTCATGGTCTTCCATCACTGTTGTCTGTACTCTCCAGTATTTCACATATTGAAAATAGGGCATGTTTGACCAAGCAACATCAGAATGTGGTCATGGTGGCGAATGTTAATTAATGAGGAAGAGCAGACAAAACAGAGAAGTTGCACCAGTTTACATTTGCCTTATCTTACCAGGAAAGGTACATTTTGCATCCTCATCCTCTTTGTTGAGTTAACCGAGCCCCCCTCTACACTGCCATAAAAAATCCTGATTTTCTGCTTTGAACTAGCTTATATGACAATGTACTCATATAATCCAGTTCAAAGTAGATAATGTGGATTATCTGATTATATGGCAATGTAGAAGAGCCTCAGTTTTCAGCAGCTGAAATGATCTGAGGACAAATGGGGAAAGTGAAACAGAGAGAGAAATAGAAATGTTTAAAAAGCAGCTGATAAAGTACAGAACTGGACTGTCCCTGCCAAACTGGAACAAATGAAGAATACAATAAATACCTTAAAATTGCTTTTAGGATATTTGTTGTAATGCTTATTTAGGTTTTCGTTAACTATGTTTTATTGGATTGTTTGGTTTTATTTTTCATCACAATGCATAATTCTTTGTCGTAAACTCACTGTTATTTCTGTTGCTTTATTGTGTATTATTTTGATAAGTTTGTAATCACCTGAGGCATTGAATGCTTCCCTCTTTGTGTGTGTGAACTGCCCTGAGTTCCTTCAGAAAGAGAGGGCGGTCTAGAAATAAATAATAATAATAATATGACTCTATTTAATCACGTTGTTCACTATGGCCTATTTTTACAGCTGCCTTTGCATTGGAATTCACATCTCTGCCTATTGATAATCTTGTGGTGGGACCTACCACTATAGAAACAGGGGAAAGACTAGAAAGGAGCCCCCGGTGGCACAATGGGTTGGACCCTTGTGCCAGCAGGACCGAAAACCAGCAGGTCGCAGGTTCAAATCTGAGGAGAGTGCAGATGAGCTCCCCCCTGTCAGCTCCGGCTCCCCATGCAGGGACATGAGAGAAGCCTCTCACAAGGATGGTAAAACATCAAAACATCCGGGCGTCCCTTGGGCAGTTTCCTTGCAGATGGCCAATTCTCTTACACCAGAAGTGACTTGCAGTTTCTCAAGTCACTCCTGACACGAAAAGAAAAAAACAAACAAAAGACTTGCTCATGGCTACATCGATGCATCTATACCAGTGGTTCCCAAACTTTTTTGGCCTACCGCCCCCTTTCCAGAAAAAAATTTACTCAGGGCCCCCCTAAAAATTAATTTTTAATAGCAATTAAACAGGAAGCATATTAATGTTTCTACCTTTTTCGTAAAATATAGTAAAGAAAAATGTAAATTACAAACATTGAATTCCAGAAATAATCACAAAAACAATAAGTTTGGGGGGAGTATGAGCAACGGATGATGGGATTTGCAGCACCTTCAGCCAATTCAGCTCTGACTTCCACAGACCACTAAGATCCCCATGAATGACAGATCTGGATCAAACGGCAAGACCTGCCCGGGGATCGCGCATTTGCGACTGTGTCCCTGCGAGTTGGACTCCTTGGGCAGGCGTTGTCGTGGAAACCGCAGTGCGCGCCTCCTTCCTCTTGTCAACCTCACCCAGGGTGCAGTCCTGTGTATTGGCCTCTTTCTTCCAATTGGGACTTCCTCAGAGGCGCGCGACCGTGCAAGTGGCGAGCCTGGCTCACGGCACCCCTCCCTTACAGAGGTTCAGCGCCCCCCAAATTCTCCTGAGCCTCCCAGCGCCCCCTTGGATTGCCCCACCGCCCACCAGGGGGTGGTACTGCCCACTTTGGGAACCACTAATCCATACTATAGAATTACTGCAATTTGATATCACTGTAATTGTTATTGCTCGTTGCTATGGCCACTCAGAGTTGTAGTTTTATAAAGTCTCTGCCAAAGGATGCTAGTGCCTCACTAGACCCCAGCTCACAAGACTCCACAGCTTTGAGCCATGGCAATTAAAACGGTGTCAAACTGTGATGGCTTAATATTATGTAGATGCACCCACGATCTCTTGATAAATCAAGAACTGACAAGTCGATACAGTATTGGAATGAGGGAAGAACATTTTAACATTAAGAACCAGGAACCGGTATTTGGCACACATTTTTAGACATTTATCCAGCTAGATCTCTTAATTAGGCAGCAATACCTAATGAACTCTGTTTGCATCAGGTTTTCATCTTGTCACCAGTGTTGTCTCTTGATGTTTTGCAGTGAAACAAGCTCTTCCTCTTTAAACATTTTGAAGTATGTGACAAGTAGCTGTCAGCATATGGATTTACAGAAAGAGATAAATGACAGGTGAGAGAGAATAAAAAGAGAGACGAGTTTAACAGCAGCAGGAGAGAAGTCTGGCAAAGAGGAAATAGCTGTAGCTGAGATGATCAAAGCACATCAATGACTTTTTTAATTTCGAAAGCAAGGGGCAAGAAGATGATGAAAACAAAAATTTTAAAAATCCCATTGGAGGAAGAGAGGCTCTAGCTCAGCCTTTCACATATTGTTTTCCTCCATATATGATAGACTACACTTCCTATCATTCCTGGAAAAGTCATGTCAGCTGCAGGGGATGATAGCACATCAAGTGAGTGCTGATGTGCCTATCATGTAATGTTGGTAGACAGGAAAAGAGATTTAAAGATGGGCTTAAAGTCAACCTTAAAAACTGTGGCATAGACACCGAGAACTGGGAAGCCCTGGCCCTTGAGTGCTCTAACTGGAGGTCAGCTGTGACCAGCAGTGCTGCAGAATTCAAAGTGGCACTAATGGGGAGTGAAGGGGAGAAATGTGCCAAGAGGAAGGCGCATCAAGCCAACCCTGACCGCCTGGAAACCAATGTCCTCACTGCGGGATAACATGCCATAGCCACCTATGGACCCACTGCCAAGACACTACACCAGTGTTTTTCAAACTTTTTTGAGCCGCGGCACGTTTTTTTACATTTACAAAATCCTGGGGCACACCACCAACCAAAATGACACAAAAGTACACTCTAACACAGTAATACTTATAGTTAATATGTTTTTAAATGTATTTATACACTCAGTGTGAAACCTGGGCCTGTTTCGATGAACAAAACATATATATGACTTCCTCTCACATATTTATACATGGCTATCATGTCTTCCCTCAGCCTTCTCTTCTTCAGGCTAAACATGCCCAGCTCTTCACGCTCCTCATAGAGCTTGTTCTCCAGACCTTTGTGGCCTTGTACATAAATGAAGAGCTAGAATCTCATGAATTAGAATTTCAAGAAAATTCAAACTCACCTACAGAAACATTGTGGGTAAAAGTCCCAGGACAAAAAACTAATCTAGCATTAGGGATCTGCTATCGCCCTCCCAACCAAACTCCAGAGGCAGACTGCTATCTGGAAAATGAAATTAAACAGGCCTCAAAAAGCAATAAATTAGTCATAATGGGGGACTTCAACTATCCCCGAATAGATTGGCTAAATTCTTGTTCTACGCATGAAAGAGAGACAAGGTTCCTCGACATGCTAGCCGATTATTCCCTTGAGCAGATGGTCATGGAACCAACCAGGGGAAAGGGGATCCTGGACTTGGTGCTAACTAATGAACAAGATCTCGTTCAAGATGTCCTTGTAAGTGAGCCCATAGGTACCAGTGACCACAACACAATAACCTTCAACTTAAGTTTGGATAGCAAACTGTCAGTGAAAACTAACACAGAGACCTTAAATTTTCACAAAGGGAATTTCACCAAAATGAGAAAAATAGTAAAGAACAAACTAAAAGAAACAGTAAAAAAAATCAAATCCCTCCAAAATGCTTGGAAATTGTTTAAAAATACTTTAAAACAAGCCAAACTAAAATGCATTCCTAAAATAAGAAAGAGGCTGGGAAAGTCCAAGAGGACATCGGTATGGCTTACAAATGAAGTAAAAGATGTGATTGGAAAGAAGGAAAAACTCATTTAAGAAATGGAAGGCTCTTCCTACTGAGGAGAACAGAAAGGAACACAAGCACTGGCAAACTGTCACGATGCACGGACTTGGCGGGCCCCTTAATCACACACACAGAGACGGACTGAAGGCTAACTAGTTTATTGAATATAAAAACAGCTTAAAGATATAGTCCATAAAAATAGCAAACAATCCAAGAGGGGTTGAAGTAATAAAGTCCAAAAGCGTGGCAATGCTTAAAGTTCAGCAAGGCTTAAAGTTCAGCAAGGCTTCACACAACGGTGTGAATCAAGATTAGGACAAGGCTCCGCAAACCATGCGGATCAGGAACAAGGCAGGACAAGGCAAGGCAAGACTTGATAACCACGGGCCAGCTTAGCTTCGTGGTCCCACTCCGCTTCGCGCCTATTCAGCAAAGACGTGGCCGGAGCACTGAGGATTCGTTCCCACGGATCCTATACTTAATCCTTCGGCCGAGGTCCTCGACGCTCTAGGCTTCTACGCCTCCAGTCGCTGCTCACGGACCTCGGCCGGTCTATGCTCTTAGACCATTCCCTTCTGCGAGACTCTATGTTCCGTCTCCTATCAAAGGTTCGGCCTTGTCTCTCCGCAGCTGTGTTACTATCTCCCTGGGAGCTTTCCTCCTCAGCCATTTCCCAGGCGCCTTCTTCCATGTTTACCTCCGGAGGCTCCTGGGAATTCCTCCCACCCGGGTGTTCATAAGATTCCGCTTCGCTATCTGTCTGCACCTGGCCATCTGAGTCTCTGCTTGGGCCAAACAACATTTCTTCCCATGCCAAGCTCTCTGTGGGCGAAAGAGGCCCAGCAGGGGAAAGCTGCCCTTCACCCCAATCATCTAGCTCATCCTCTGAGTCCAGTTCTGGCACTGCTGGTTCTAATGCTAATGGGACCCCAGGTCCTGGCCCCTGCCCTCCAGGCACAAACGAGAACTGCTGTGCTACACAAACTAAATGCAAAGCAACCGTCAGGAAAGCCTAGAGAGATTTTGAGGCACATATAGCTAAGAACATTAAAAAAAATAGCAAAAACTTCTTTAAATACACCAGAAGCAGAAAAAATTACTAAGCACATAGAAGAACAGGCATTGCTGAAGGAAAATCAACATGGTTTCTGCAAAGGCAAATCATGTCTTACTAACTTGATAGAATTCTTTGAGGGTGTAAATAAACACATAGATAAAGGGGACCCAGTCAATATTGTTTACCTTGACTTTCAAAAGGCTTTTGACAAAGTCCCTCACCAAAGGCTCCTAAATAAGCTCTTCAGCCATGGAATCAGGGGACAGGTCTTGTCCTGGATTGGAACCTGGCTAAACTGTAGGAAACAAAGGGTGGTAATAAATGGACACTTCTCTGGATGGAAAGAGGTGAGAAGTGGCGTACCCAAAGGTTCAGTTTTAGGACCGTTACTTTTTAATTTATTCATAAATGACCTGGATGTAGAAGTAAATTGTGAGGTAGCAAAGTTTGCAGATGACACTAAACTGTTCAGGGTAGTTAAAAATGAAACTGACTGTAAAGAGCTCCAGAAAGATCTCTCGAAATTGAGTGAATGGGCAACAAAGTGGCAAATGCATTTTAACCTAAACAAGTGTAAAGTCATGCACATCGGGGCAAAGATCCCCAAATACACTTATCAACTGATGGGATCAAAGCTTTCTGAGACAAACCAGGAAAGGGATCTTGGGGTTTTGGTGGACAGCTCAATGAAGATGTCAACCCAGTGCGCAGCAGCAGCGAAAAAAGCAAATTTTATGCTTGGCATGATCTACAAATCTATGGTGAGGCCACATCTGGAGTACTGTGTACAATTCTGGTCACTGCACCTCAAGAAGGATATAACGGAACTGGAAAAGGTACAAAGAAGGGCAACAAAAATGATCCAAGGGATGGAGCAGCTCCCTTATGAAATCAGGTTGCAACGCCTTGGTCTTTTCAGCCTTGAAAGACGGCGTTTAAGAGGTGACTTGATCGAAGTGTATAAAATCATGCATGGGATAGAAAAGGTGAATAGAGAAAAAATATTTTCTCTGTCACACAACACTAGGACTAGGGGGCACTCCCTGAAGCTCCAAGGTAGGAAAGTTAGGACTAATAAAGGGAAATATTTCTTCACCCAGAGGGTCATTGGGTTATGGAACTCACTTCCAGAGGAGGTTGTGACAGCTGTCAGCCTGGACAGCTTCAAGGCAGGATTAGACAGATTCATGGATACCAAGGGAATCAGTAGTTACTGAAATGGACATCCAAGTGCCACCTCTGTGTTGATGGAGGCAGGCAGGATTTTCCCCGGGTACTGGTTGTGGGGGTCGGGAGCAGGTGAGGGTTTTGCCCTCCTTTCTGCTAGAGATCCCTGTGTACAACTGGTGGGCCACTGTGTGACACAGAATGCTGGACTAGATGGGCTGAGGCCCGATTCAGCATGGCTCTTCTTATGTTCTTATGTTCTTAAATTTCACCTTGAGTGAAACTTGCTTCCAGTTAACTATGGATGTCATGAAGCTGTTATAAACAGTTCTTGGGTGTGTGTGTGTAAAAAATCCAGTAAAATAGTAAAAAAAAACCATTTCCAAGCAAAGAGACTCAGTTTGTTTCTTGGAAACCTGTGAGGGGGCTGCTAGGAGGGGGGGAGAGTGCAAATTTCCCATGGCACACCTGACGATAGCTGACGGCACACTAGTGTGCCATGGCACACTGGTTGGGAAACACTGCAGTACACTACGAAGCTACGAGAGATCGCCTAAGCTGATTCAACGGGATTGGGTTAATTTAAGTTGAACTCTAAATTGTAGCAGGTTCAAGAGGCTTCATATTATTTTGCCAAATAATGATAATATTCTAATAAGGTTTTAAAACTTGATATTTAGTTTTGATTGATTTACTTGCCAAATAACTGGCATGATACTAATAAGGATGTAAAACTCAAAATTTAGTGCAAGTGGAGAGAGCATGAGACCAGAAATATTCCTTATATTGGATTTTCTTTGAATTTTAGAATACATGCATATACATAATGAGATATCCTGGAGATGGGACCCAAGACTCAACACAATATTAATTTATGTTTCTTATTTTAACTAATTGTGTGTATGAAACAAAGTTGGTGTACATTGAACCACCAGAAAGCTTCTCCTAGCCAAGCCCAGTCAACAGCCTCTCCTACATTTTATCTGTTTGACATAAATGCCAACCATGAAACCCTTTAAAATTTTTGTAATTTTCTTTAATTGACTTTAATTACTCTTTTGAGGCATAAGGGGAAGTTTAAATTCTATAAAGGCAAGTGAAGACTTCTCAGCTTGAGAAAACAAGTAAGATAACGAGCTCTTAAATAAAACTTTTCTTGTCTTTGAATGGGGCCCAATGGAGCAGCATCCTAGGCTGAGGTGGAGGAGAAGGCACAAACTACTGCCTTTCCACACATTACACAGAGTTTCATCTATGTGGACGATCGTGCCATCACCACCCAAGCAGGGAGCTTTGAAAAGGTTGAACAGAAGCTATCTGAAGCTTTACGTGGTCTTACTGCCTATTACAGGGAAAACCTGCTGATTCCTAATTTCTTTTATTTATTTATTTATTTATCACATTTTTATACCGCCCTTCTCAACCCAAAGGCAACTCGGTGCGGTTTACACAAGGCAGTCTCTGCCCTCCAATCAAAACATGAGCAAACCAAAGCAAACAATAACCATATAACACAACAATTAGCGATGAAAACATACAATTACAGTCTCAGCGCCATGTTGAAATCACTTTCCGTTACATCATCGTCATTCCATATATCTAATTAAACCATTATATTTCATCAGCAAATGCCTGCTCAAAAAGCCAGGTCCTGACTTTCTTGCGAAATGTCAGGACGGAGGGAGCCGATCTGATGTCACTAGGGAGGGTGTTCCAAAGCCGAGGAGCCACCACTGAAAAGGCCCTGTCTCTCGGCCGCGCCAATCGCGCCTGCGAAGAAGGCGGGACCGAGAGCAGGGCCTCCCTGGGTGATCTTAAATATCTCGATGGTTCATAGGGAGAGATGCGTTCAGACAGGTAAGTTAGTGCTTTTCACCTTATGAACAGACAAGCATCTCGACCTCTGAGGATCACCTGGGAAGGAATCCCACTGGAGCAAAACATCATACCAAAATACTTGGGAGTTACCTTGGACTGTGCTCTGACTTACAAGAAGTACTTCTTGACTATCAAACCAAAAGTGGGTGTTAGAAATAATATCGCACGAAAGCTGACTGGCACAACCTGGGGATCACAACCAGACACAGTGAAGACATCTGCCCTTGCACTTTGCTACAATGCTGCTGAATACACATACCCAGTGTGGAACACATCTCCACATGTTAAAACAGTGGATGTGGCTCTTAATGAGACATGTTGCATTATTACAGGATGTCTATGCCCCACACCACTGGAGAAATTATACTGTTTTGATATATTGCACCACCTGACATCTATCGGGAAGTAGCAGCCAATAATGAAAGGACCAAGGCAGTGACATCTGCAGGCCATCCACTGTTCGGATATCGGCCAGCATGCCAATGCCTCAAATCAAGAAATAGCTTTCTAAGATCTACAGAGATACTTGCAGGAACACCTCAGCAAGTGAGAGTCCAAATGTGGCAGACTAAAACCAGGAACCTCAATCCATGGCTGATACCAAATGAGAGAGTCCCCCCTGGGCACACAGAAGACTGGGCGACTTGGATGGTATAGAATTACGAGATGCAGAGCCAATCTTAAGAAATGGGGCTACAAAGTGGAGTTCACAACATGTGATTGTGGAGAAGAGCAAACCACAGACCACTTATTGCAATGCAATAAGGGCTGGCCACATGCACAACAGTGGACCTTCTTACAGCGACACCAGAGGCATTTCAAGTGGCTGGCTTCTGGTCAAAGGATATTTAGTATAATGCCATGTTTAAACTTTGTTTGTGTTTTTAAGTACATTATAACTGTACCTTCAATTTGCTTCTGACATGATAAACAAATAAAAACAATTATAGTACTTTGATTCTGCTTTAAATGTCTTTGCAACATACCGAATCATCAAGCTGCTCCTGTTCCAATTCAGGTCTAATTTTGTATCAAACATTGATGGAGCAAGGTATTACGAAATCATTGGGTCTCCATTAGTTAACAAGAGATTTGAAAGAACACACACTTTTTTGACTCCTGCCAGATCTATCGGAATGCTTTGCCTTTTATGGCTTGAATCCTGTTTCCTGGTGTGAATTGTCTATTATTCTGTTGAATAATTTATGGCACTTCCTAAAATTAACTTCACAGGAATTCTATCTGCTTTTCCGAAAAGGGCTAGTTTGGCTGGTTGTTTGTTTAGGCAGAGGCTTTCCTTGCTTAATGGAGCCTGAATCCACATGAGAGAATTGGAGGAATTTTCAGAGCATGGAAATGTTACTGTTTAGGACCACAAGTCCTAGATTTCCCTAGAGGCTGTGAGGAACTGTGAGAGCTTTTAGTTGAAAGAATAATACTTCCAAGTCCCATACATGGCTCACTTTCTCTAAGCCTCCCTCAATATTCAATTTATAGGAGAAACAAAAGGGCAGTGAAATATCTACCCTCCAGCCAGCCTTCCGCATTTGTTGTGTTTGGGGGCTCAGGACCCCCATGAAAGTGAAAAGCCACAAATAACAAAATTGCTATTTTTTAAATCCAAGAAAATGCACCTATGGGAGTTGCTAGGTCTTCTCGCATGACTCTATATTATGCTTGTGCATTTAGGGTGGATTGCTATCCGTTTCTGCTTGCCGGATACAGGCCTGGAATAACCCCTTTTGGCGCCCTAGGCCACACTTTGGAATTATGCCCCCAAACCAACCTCTACCGCATCCCCCCTCCCCTCCTTGAGTCAAGGAAGGAGAGCGCATGCGAGAAGGAAGGAAGGGAAGCCCCGTCCCCGGGGCCAGCATCGGGCCCGGGGCTTCCCTCTGCCTCCTCCTCTTTGCGGTGCACCTCGCGTCCCCCTTCCTTGACAAGGGGGCGGGGGCAATGGCGAGGGGGGGGTGCCATTCTCTCCACCCCTGCCCCCTCACAGTGCTCACTTCCCGCCCTCCCCTGAGAGAGAGAGAGAGAGAGAGAGTTGCGTTGCGGTTTTGGTTTTTTTGGGGGCCATGGCCTAGTGTGGCCTTATGGGTAATCTGGGCCTGGCCGGATACCAGAATCCTGCCATATCCACTTTCCAGCGCCTCCTGAAAACGGGTGTGCTGCAGAATGGGAGTTTTTGATCCACATCTTTAAAAAGCGGCTCAACAATGGCAACAATAGGGAATTTATGTGGTTTCCCTTTCCCTGGGAGCCTTTCCTTTCTTCCCTTCTAGGAAGCCTGGATGTCAGCAACAGCGTTAAAAAGGCAACCTGTCAAGTCCATTATGGGGGGACTTCCGCAGGCTCCCCTTCCATATCCTTCATTAATACCTGGATTAAAAAAGCATCAGAGTTACCACACTTTCTTTCTGGATCTGTTCCCTTCTGTTTGTAGAGGAGACCAGGTTTAATGCTTCTTAAAGCTGTTGTACTCTATAGGAGAGGCAGGTATGCATACTTTGCACCAGCAGCATGCCATGTAGCTTTCCAAGGCATTTTAGGGAGGCCCAAGGAAGGAAGAGTGATGAACTGGAGCTCCGTGGAGCTAACAGAGCTATCCTTTCTAGACCAACTGAAAAATCCCCTCTCTGCTTTGGGTTTTGCTTCCTTAAAGCTGTTTCTTCTATTACTCTAGAGGAAAAGTAGGCTTTCTTTTTGTTTGGTGGGATTATTTTTAATTACTATTATCTTTTAGAAGTATTTTCTGAAGGAGAGGAAGGTAAGGAGAAAAAGAAGCTAAAAGGGAGAAGGCCCCCTATACATGCACACACACACACACGCCAACCACCATCCCTCAGGTCTTCAACTCCCAGTCAGTCCCACTAAATAAAAAGAATCAGGAAATAAAGGAAAATCAAAAAGATTTACCGTAACTGTGATGCCGAATGGGGGAGGAGAAACTGAGATCAGCTTCTGCTTGCTTTTGTTGTGGGTGGGTTTTCGTATCAGGAGGGCCCTTACCGTTACAGGCTCCCAAAGTACCAAAGGAAATGGAGGAAATGGAAGAAACAAATCCGTGCACAAGCCTACTCTATATGACTTTTAATCAATTCAAATATTTCTTAGACGTAACCAAACAAAAATGCAAAACCAAAGAACAACACAAAAAAGTTGTAGAACAACTCAGTAATATCCCCTTATAATGATAAAAACAGAAAATGATTTTTGAAAGGTTTGTAATGAGTTACCTAGTGAATTAGTGTTTTGGAAAGTAATGCTTTAACATTATTTTATTATCTTTTATTACCCGGACAACTGGGGATATAAGGTAAAGGTTTTCCCCTGACCTTAAGTCCAGTTGTGTCTGACTCTGGGAGTGGTGCTCATTTCAATTTCTACGCCGAAGATCCAGCATTGTCCATAGACACCTCCAAGGTCCTGTGGCCAACATGACTGCATGGACCTCCATTACCTTTCTGCCAGAGTGATACCTATTGATCTCACATTTGCACGTTTTTGAACTACTAGGTTGGCAGGAGCTGAGGCGGGAGCTGAGGCCGCTCCTCGGATTCGACCCTGTGACCTTTCGGTCAACAAGTTCAACAACTCAATGGTTTAACCTACTGTGCCTTCAGGATCCCAACTGGGGATTTAGTGCACATATTATTTGATTGCAAATTGTATCAGAAGGTGAGAGACTTCTACCTTGGTCCATATATCACATGGGCAATGTATTGGGAATCTCACATCAGAACAACATTTTATATGTGGCCAAGACCCAAAAATAACATATGAAACAGTTCTGTATGTAAGCAAAACAATACATTTGAGAACCACATATATTGATCAGGGTAAATTGTAGGAGTGATCAGGAAATAGAATGTATATGCTCAGTTTTATCATATCTTATCATATTTATTTAGTGTATTGTTATAAGCGTCTTATTTTAACACTACATAGAATACAATCAAGTCTTATCAAGCCTTGTTGTTTGGTTTGGTATTGTGATATGGCCTAAGGGCTAATCACCGGGAATGTGGCGCAGCTGGCTAAGTGTCAGCTGCATAAGATCTCTCTGACCAGTAGGTCATGAGTTCGAGGCCTGCCCGGGTCTGCTGTAAGTGTAGCCTGCTATAGACCTTTGCAGCCTGAAAGACAGTTGCATCTGTCAAGTAGGAGATAAAGGTACCACATTACGTGGGGAGGCAAATTTTGACTGAATTATGAGGCCATTAAAGAACGCTGAGGAATGCGGAAGGAACAAGGGAAGCTGGGAACGCTGAGAGATGAGGAGTGTGTCAGCTCCCCCTAGTGGCCAGAGTTTGCCTCTGTTCGTCTATATGTGTGTATGTGGAAGCGGCAGGGATTGTCTGCTAAGTATGTGTACCTGTAATCCGCTCTGAGTCCCCTTCGTGGTGAGAAGAGCGGAATATAAATAAAGTGTATTTATTAATTTATTTAATCAATAAAATTATTATTACCTGGGAAACTGTCCCACCCTTATGTAATAATATTACTGGCCCTGCTTGATTCTTTAGCTGGAGAGAACTTCTACACGCAAGGCATGTGAAGTTCCTCCAAAGTGAAGGCGTTTTCCCCAAAGTGCTGAAACCTTTCATAATATCCTTCTCAGTCCCCAAGTCTCGTAATATTTCAAAAAAAATACCTCCTTCTAGTTAACCTTTGCTTTTCTCCCTGCAATTTAAACTTATTACTGCTTTCCCTAGAGTTCCATGGGGCACGGAGGGTGGGTTGAGGGTGGCGGCAGGGGCACCGCTGGAGAGGGCTGTGACAAAGGCCAGGGTCTCATTGATAGTGACAGCAAAGGGCAAGTTTAAATGAGAGCGCAGGCATGTTTTGATGGAGGCAATCTAGGGAGCGACTTTTTTGCATCCTGCCATTCATAAGGAAAGCAGCTATTTCCCAAGAATGTCCTCCAGAGAATCATACAGCTAATTAAAGATTAATGTGCTGTGCTGGGCGGGAGACGGGTGGAGCTGGGCTGCTCTGAAAGCGGGTGGAGGAAATCAATGACAGATTAGAGTTAATATCACCAGCCCCCCCAGAGAAAGGTTCAAGTGCTCACCTGATGCAGGAGGGGAAACCAGGAAATGAAGGAAGGAAAAAAGGAAGGAAGGAGGAAAGCTTGACTTGGCAAGAAAAAAACCCAGCATGAAATCTCTTATTTGTTACTGGAAATTGCTTAGTAATAGGTGAGGCTTCTCTGCGCCTTTCCCGGAGCTATTTATTTGTGGGAGAATGCTTGCTTGTGAATGAATGTGTGGGAGCACACCAAATATGCACAAGTGAAACCTTTGGGTGGCCTGGATGCAGAAAAGTTGCTGTTCTAGAGCAGTAGTTCTCAACCTGTGAGACCCCAGATGTTTGGGCCTTCAACTCCCACAAATCTTAACAGCTGGTAAACTAGCTGGGATTTCTGGGAGTTGTAGGCCAAAACACCTGAGGACCCACAGATTGAGAACCACTGTGACAGAGAGGAAGGGAATGGATGATACTGAAGAAATTCAGCTATTTTCATGTCGTTTATTCGTTCAGTCACTTTCGACTCTTTGTGACCTCATGGACCAGCCCACGCCACAGCTCCCTGTCAGCGGTCACTACCCCCAGCTCCAGGCATGTAGCCGGGGGGGCTTGGGGCTTCAGCCCCCCCCCGAAATTCTCAGGGTGGTCCGCGATAAGGCCTTACTGGTACATTATTTAAACTGCTATGCGTATTTATATCATGATCTGATCACCATGCTCAGTATATCCCATATGCATGGGGGTATTGGGATAACAATACAAAAAGTTTGCTAGGGTAGACCCTCTCTCACTCAGATTCAGCCCCCCCCCCCCAAATCAAAATCCTGGCCACGGTCCTGCCCAGCTCCTTAAAACTCACGCTAATCACTTCAAGGATATCATCCATCCATCTTGCCCTTGGTTGGCCCCTCTTCCTTTTTCCTTCCATTTTCCCCAGCATCATTGTCTTCTCCAAGCTTTCCTGTCTTCTCATTATGTGGCCAAAGTACTTCATCTTTGTCTCTAATATCCTTCCCTCCAGTGAGCAGCTGGGCTTTATTTCCTGGAATATGGACTGGTTGAATCTTCTCGCGGTCCAAGGCACTCTCAGATTTTTCCTCCAACACCAGCAATTTTCTAATTAAGGCAACACCCTGTTGGAAATATTAGAGCAACATGTTACAGCTGAAATGCTACTAGACTAGTAATGTGCCCCTCCCTTGCCCTTTTGTGCCCCCCCCAGTGTTTTTGACCTCTCCTATCAATCTCCCTTCTCCCCCTCAGTTCCATACCTGTTACAATATCCTGTGTTTAAAAACATATATTTTAAACTGTTTTCTAATCTACTTTTAAATAACTGCTTTACTGGGGAGTTGTCCTTCCCCTCCTGTGCTGGTCAGTGACCGTAATAAAGTTTTGATTGATTGATTGATGCATGTTTTCTTGGCTGTATGGGTGGAACACAGATGCCTGCATGACAGGTGGCCAGCTGTTACTATGGGAGGCATGGGGTAAGAACACAAGAAAAAATAGGATTGAGCTCACAACCTCTGAGAATGCCTGACACAGATGCAGGCGAAACGTCAGGAGCGAATGCTTCTAGAACATAGCCATACAGCCCAACAAACTTACAACAACCCAGTGATGCTGGCCATAAAACCCTATAAAACCCTATGCAGGGAAATTTGGAAAAGTGACTAATGTTTAAACTGGAATTCATTGCACCTCATCTTCATGGGTCTAAGCAGAATTGATGGCCCCAGCTAAATTAGATCACTACATCAATAGGTAGATGGTGAGCAAAAAGATATGCAAATCCAATTGATTGAAAGTATCTACTTTTGATAAAAGTTTCAATAGAATTTAAGAATCCATCTCTAAATGTATTTTTATGCTCGCTGTCAGATTTCCTTCTGACAGTGAAGGAACCACAGCTGTTCCTCTGTACAGAAAGGACTCCTGAGGATGAATCATCTATTTTAATTACTTCTCTTTAATGACTCAGTATCAATGGATATTAATGTTCCTGATGGGAAAAAATGCCCAAGGATTTCATTATTTAAAGAAAATCGCAATTGTATGCCTGCAACACTCTGGGGGGGAAAGTAAACTTCTCCATTCAATATTGCTGGGAAATTAAAACAAAGAGGATCCCAAGGTGGAGACTGGTTTGAGATAGAGAACTGGAAGACTGATTTGTATTCAGGATTTAATTCCCTACAGAGGTTAGTTGAAACCAAGAAGCAGGAATGAAGAGTAGGGTCAACAGAAAGTCAGAATTTTGGCATCACTGTTGAATATTTATATTGGACATCATCACCATCATCCTTTCCCATTGCTAATGGATGGAAAACAGATGAACTGAATGCTTCACCAGATATGGCTTCCTCCTCATGCTGGTCTACTGTGAAGCAGTGATAGCAGAAATGTGTGGTGGCCATATCAAATATATGTGTGTGTGTGTGTGTGTGTGTGTGTGTGTGTTTCCTTACAGTGTTTATAGTGCAGAATTTGGAAGTTGTGGGGCTTTTTGAAACTACGATTCCTGAAATTCCTCAGATACCATAGGAAATGGGGGTGCTAACTCAGTGGCTCCTAGGTGTTGCAGCCCCCAAAATGTGAGTTTTTCCAAGATCTGTCACAGTACTCAGCATGCCTCACAGAAAGAAATAAAACAATAAAACAATATGAAATCCAGAGAATGCAAATATGTCACCATCACTATAGATCAGTGGTTCCCAGTTGTTTTGGACTTCAAGTCCCAGAAATCCCAGCCAGCTTACCAACTGTTAGGAATCGTGGGAGCTGAAGTCCAAAACACCTGGAGAAGCAAAGGTTGGGAACCACTGCTATAGCTAGAGCAGTGACCAAGCTTCCTTCGCAAAATGATTCCAATAAGACTGAGCTATCCATCTGCACTGGTATGGGAACAATTGTGCAGGAAGAAGAGGCAATTTTCACTTGCATGAATGCTATAATCACAAGGCATACTTTAATATCTGAATGTGGCAAAAGTGATGATAACATTGTTTCTAGTTGGCACTTTCTGATTATTCGTGGCCCAAAATGAGCCTGTGGGGAAGTTCAGGTTTTCAGTTATGGGAGCAAAAGACTAACCATATGCACTTTTGGATGGGTTGCACTAGCATGTCCTTATGCACCAGAAATAATGCCACGCCACTTCCACGTGATGTCTGGCTAGTTTCACAGCAGAAGTGCTGCTTCCAGCCATTAATCTGGAAAAAGGGAAACCAGAATTTACTCCTTGAAATTTCAGGGCAATCCTGGTGTTTTAGAGGTGTGGACAACTGGATTCAATCTAATATAGTGTCCACACCTCCAACAGACCCACTACTGTGTTGCCAGCTAAAAGCAACTCCTTGGCAGAGCTCTGCTCGTGACATTGCTTTCTCCTGGTCACTTAGCTGAATGCTCTCTTGTAACTTCATCAGAAGTGACATTGTCACTCCAAGTGGTCAGCTATTGGTCAAATGACATTTAGTATAACAGCAATTTTTTAACTTCGCGTTTTCTCAAATACATCACAATTATACCCTTGGTTTGCTTCTGACACAATAAATAAATAAATAAATAAAATACCTTCTGGGGATAGTTCACACAGCGGCCCAGAATTTGGGAGGCAAGCATGGCAGCAAAAGCTTGCAAATAATCAACACTGTGATGGAGGAGTCTAGCCAACAACTATAATTACTATTTTCAACAAATCCCCAAAGTCCTGGGAGAATCTATACACCAGTGGTTCCCAACCTTTTTTGACCAGGGACCATTCTCCAACATTAGTACCAAAAGTGTTACAAATCATTTTTGGTCAACTTTAGATTCAATTTGGTTATTTGAGATGTTGATTCAGAAAATGGCATTTGATAGACCATATGAGCTCTAGTTTCAGATACAGAATGTATGCCATCCAATAGTCACCATCTGCTCACCCACAGAAAACTATATATTTTTTTCAACCCCTTCTTTCTCAGCCTTAATGTGACTCAAGGTGGGTTACAGTTGGCAACAATTCGATGCCATACATTCATAAAAAATACAATTAAAAGCAATCCATTACAACATATAAAAAACATTAAATCACCAGTGTCATCCTGTTAAAATATTTTTCCAGTAGCATCATCTAGCCCAGGCTGCCCAGGAAGTCGATCGCGATCGACCAGTCAATCCCGGGACTGAAGGACTTGATCCCAGCCAGATGGGGCACTTCTCAGAGGGGCTGGCCCAAGGCTGCCTGGCTGTCAATCCCGGGCCAAGCCCCTTCTCCCCTCCCCAAGCCCCACCCCTCCCCAGGCACTCCCAGCAGCTTCTCCAGGCTTGAGGATGGCAATGCCAAGCCAGTGGTGACATAGCTAGCACAAGGCTGGCTTGGCATTGCCATCCTCAGGCCTGGAGAAGCTGCTGCTGGGAGTGCCAAAGAAGGCGGAGCCAGGCTGCGCCAAGCCCCGCCCCCTCTCCTCCCCTCTCCAGCCTTGAGGAGAGTAGGTAGATCTTTCTGACTTGGTTTTATTATAAGTAGCTCACATGCTGAAAAAGTGTGGGCACCCCTGATCTAGCCATTCCATCCCCATACTTCATAGTGTCATGTTTATTCTGCTACATTTTCAAAAACTTGCTCAAAGAGCCAAGTTTTTACTTCTCTTTTTTTGGAAAGTCATGAGGGAGAGGGCTGATCTAATATTCTTGGGGAGGGAGTTCCACAACCGGGGAGCCACTACTGAGAAGGCCCCATCTCTCGTCCCCGCTACACATGCTTATAATCTAGAGCTGATGAGGTCTATGTGTGCAATTTTCTGATGTGCAATTTTCTGAATCAGCACCCCAAATAACCCCTGGAACAGGCCTAAAAACGAAGACACCAAGGTGCCCTCTTTTCCAAGCACCACTCAGGGGGAGGGAGGGAGGGGGAGGAGAAGTAGCAGTCAGGAGGCTTGTTGTTGCGCCTTTCGTGGGCAGTCAGCGCCTCCCCTCCCAACATCCCCATTGCCTCGGCATATGAGGGTTTCACGAGACTAGTCACTCTCATAGGGTAATAGGGTAATAACAGTGAGACCATGGACATTTTTAGTTCTTAGGAACCATTGGTGGTTCATGGACCACAGGTTGGGAGCCACTGCTATACACGGAGCCTCCAAAATGTCAGTCTTCAATAAAGATCCAAGGAGTGCACATTATATATGACAACCTGCATGCAGAAAAGGGAATATTCTTCCTGCTTTGGTTTCGGGCTTGCGCCATGAAAAGCATGCAGCACAGATGTTTTCCGTATCACTCTGAAGGGTTTAGGAATGGCTCCTTTCCCAGCCTCCTTCTTTCTAATACACACCAAATAAGAGATCTTCTGCGCCCTGTTTTCTACATAGACAGGCTCACTGGTGCCAAAGCTAAATCGAAATAAACTGTTTTAACCTGAAGTCAGCCTGTGCGCATAGCTTCTTCCGCTGGTTTAACTCCCCATTAAATCATAATATATTGCCTCTTTAGGCATTGCAGTGCACTTTATGGTACTCAGTGGTGTGTGATTCATCCTATGAGATCTTTGTGAAGGAGTCAGGTCAATTTTATTGTTATGAGCAGATTATAACTGCACAGCAATGAATAGCCAGTGAATTTTGCCTTCAGGCATCGTTATGCAAACTTTAAACAGGCCTATTCCTTCCTCCCTTTGAGGAGTCACATAGCATTGCTTAATTTGGGGAGGAAATGAGGGTGGGAAAAATAAGGACCACATAATTAGGGAGTGGATATATTGCAGCCTTTGCTTTCCTGAAAGGACCCTACAGACAAATTTTTGGCAGGCCTTTTTGGAAACGCATAGGTGCAATAGAGTCTGTTTTTTCTATTTTAACTCACCTGGCAGAAAAACCCATTGAACATAGTGGGACTTATTGCTGTGGAGACAGACAGGAGATTGCACTATTGGCTTATTATATCCACATATGAAGTGTTTTCCTTGTGTTCTAGGCCAGCCTTCCCCAACGTGGTGCTTTCCACATGTGCCCTACAATTGGGATTGCAGTCCACCATTTTTGGAGGGCAAAAGGTTGTTTTGTGACTTAACTGAGATTGTTTACCTGATCTGCAACTTCCTGTTTCAACTAGCTAAGGAGTTTGACTGGTTCAGTTATTTACAACAATTTTCCAAATAGCAGATTTTTAATGGATCTAATGACTGATTTGATTTGTGGTTGCAAATCAACCACAAATCAAATCAAATCAAATCTATCTATCGATCTATCTCTGCCTCTCCCTCCCCTCCCTCTTCCTATTCAAATACACACACACACACACGGTTTTAGTAAAGCATGCTGGGACAAATAAGGCATTGTGATCTTCTCTATCTTCAATAGAAAAAAAGCCAAATATTGTTCAGAAGCATGAATCAACACTCATCGTGTATTGCACCGGGAATGTGGTGCAGCTGGCTAAGTGTCAGCTGCATAAGATCTCTCTGACCAGTAGGTCATGAGTTCGAGGCCTGCCCGGGTCGAGGTGGGTGCTCGACCTTTAAGTGTAGCCTGCTGTCGACATTTGCAGCCCAAAATACAGTTGCATCTGTCAAGTAGGAGATTAAGATACCACATTAAGTGGGGAGGCAAATTTTGACTGAAGTATGAGGCCATTAAAGAACTCCAGGAACACTGAGAATATGGAAGGAACAACAAGGGACGCTGAAGAACGCTGAGAGATGAGGAGTGTGTCAGCTCCCCCTGGTGGCCAGAGTTTGCCTCTGTTCATCTATATGTGTGTATGTGGAAACGGCAGGGATTGTCTGCTAAGTATGTGTACCTGTAATCCGCTCTGAGTCCCCTTCGGGGTAAGAAGAGCGGAATATAAATAAAGTGTATTATTATTGTCGAATATTTTCATAGCCTGAATCACTGAGTTATTGTGAGTTTTCCAAGTTGTATGGCCGTGTTCCAGAAGCACTCTCTCCTGACGTTTTGCCTGCATCTATGGCAGGCAGTAAGAAGACAAATCTTGAAACTGCTAGGGCATTAAATGCTAATCAAGGTGGCCAATGGAAACATTCACACCTAGCTCCAACAGACAAGAGTTCTTTCGCTTACACTGGACATTGCACAGATATATAAACCTCATTTCTCTTGTTTTCAACAAACCTCACAACCTCGAGGATGCCTGCCATAGATGCAGGCAAAATGTCAGGAGAGAATGCTTCTGGAACATGGCCATAAAGCCTGGAAACTCACAACAACCCAAAACTCATCTGGTATTTTCATTGGGTTTAGGAGTCTAGGTTAGTTTTGCTTTGAGATCAACAACAACACCTCTGCTAAAACACTAGCTTCATATAAAAGAAATTCACCACTCGCCAGAACTTGCAAACATTACCTTTTGTGTTGTTGAAGGCTTTCAGGGTTGGAATCACTGGCTGCTGTGAGTTTTCCAGGCTGTATGGCCATGTTCCTGTCGTGCCTGCCAGTCTCACAGACTTGTCTGATGGGCATAAGGGAGAGAGCCTTCTCCTCTGTGGCCCCCCGACTCTGGAATTCCTTGCCCAAAGAGATTAGGAAAGCCCCCACTCTGGAGACCTTTAAAACACACCTGAAAACTTGGCACTTCCGCTGTGCTTTCAGATAATAGTTATTTAATTTCTATCATTGCTCTCCTCAATGTCCCCGTTCTCAGGGTCCATCCCCCCTCTCCCCATAAAAGATGTTTTCCCTGAAAAGGATGCTATTTTGAGTATCCCACCCTGAGTTTTAACATTTTAACATTTTATATATGTGCTTGCAGCCCATCCTGTCTTTGTGATTTTAGATATCTAGTTGTATATTGTTTTTATTTATATGTATGTATCTTTTTTATTGTGTTCATTGCTGGCGTTTTGATTTTATTTTATTGTAATTTGTTGTTTGGGCTTGGTCTCGTGTGAGTTGCCCCAAGTCTCTATTGGGGAGATGGGGCAGGGTATAAAGAAAGATTATTATTATTATTATTATTATTATGTTCTGGAGGCCTTCTCGTCTGACATTTCACCCACATCTATGGCAAGCTTCCTCAGAGCTTTTGAGGTCTATTGGAAACTAGGCAAGTGCCTAGTTTCCAACAGACCTAACAACCGCTGAGGATGCCTGTCATAGATGTGGGTGAAACGTCAGGAGAGAATGCCTCTGGAACACACAGGCTGGAAAACTCACAGCTACCCATTACCTTTTGTACTACAACTTCAAAAAATCTCGCACTCCATAGGGAGTTATAATAATTAAAAAGCTAACCTTTCTAGGCTTTGGCATTGATGCACAGCAATTTTTTTTTGCAAGACTATGAATGACTATTCTTCTTGTGTGTTGCAGGTATTAGCTATTCCGACACAGTGAGTGCTACAGAGGCCTGCAAGCCCTGTAAGGAATGCATTGACCTGGAGAGCATGTTGGTGCCTTGCGTGGAGTCTGACAACACAGTCTGCAAATGTATCTATGGCTACTATCGGGACAAAAGAACCAATCAGTGCAAAGAGTGCCAAATCTGCGAGGTGGGCTATGGCCTCATGTACCCTTGTGGGGAAAATCAGAACACCATGTGTGAGAAATGTCCCTTGGGGACTTACTCCGATGAGGCTAACCACGTGGATCCCTGTTTCCCTTGCACTGTGTGCGAAGAGGATGAGATCACAATCAAGGAGTGCACTGCGACATCCGATGCCAGATGCAGAGGTAATATTACTACAGTAACCTGACTATTTTGGCTGCTGAAGGGGAAGGGGTTTTTGTGGCAGCTGTCTGTGAAGGGACTAGCATTGGAAAATATAAAATATGCCAGGGACTGGTATCTGGTAGGTGCAGCTCTTTCTTTATTTCTTGGAAACTTATGTGGGCCAGCAGCCAATGGTTCTGGAGTACCACTGGTCCACAAGCTACCATTTTCATCAGTACTAAATTACTGAAAATTATAATGTTGTCCATAGTTCACAGAGCAGTGAAAGGTTGGTGGGACAGTGTTTCCAAAGTTTGGGTCCTTTTGGAAGGACAAGCCATAGTCTATTGGGGTATATCATACAAAAATGTACAAATGGAGCATAGCTGAAGTGACAGTCTGGAAGATGAAGAGTCCAGGTATAATGTGAGTTTTGCTCCACAACATGCCAAACGACTGCTGTTAAATGATGGGCAATTTTAAAAGAAAGCAATATGTCACTGTGATTTGTGGGAGCCATGGTGGCACAATGGGTTAAACCCTTATGCCAACTGACCCGGAGGTCGGCGGTTCAAATCCATGAGACATTTTTTTTTTAAAACCCTCTATTTGTAAGCTGTCATTGTTGTTCATCCATGTTCTTTAGTCTATTTCTAGTGCCATCATGATCCAGCACCATAAGATCATTTCAGCCTTCAGCATATTGTCTTTCCAAGTCTTGCTCTTTCACTGTTTAAGCACTCCAGTCTTCATCCTGCTGTCTTTCTCACCAACCAACACCATACTTTCCAACATTTCACAGATTAAAACCGGAATACATGTGACCAGGAAGATCAGAGTTTGATCAAGATGACAAAAGTTAGTAAGGGAGAATAACAAATAACTTGGGAGTGGCAGCAGCAATTTGCTTTTGTCCGAGCCTACTAGGAAGGAGAAGATTCCAGTGGCCGCTCTCCCCTTTCCTGGGTTAAATGAGTACACAATTTTTCACACATTGGACCCAGCTTTCTGTAAGTGAAATAAACTGAGAACAAAGGAGAAAGTGATAGGATGAGTGAATAATTGGTAGAGTTGTGCTTTCAGGGTAAACCTTGTCTTTTTCCATGTCCCCGCTTTTGTTGGGCTCCCCGATCTGTTTTTGAGGAGCCTCCCCAAATTGGCAGGCTTGTTTTTAGTTTGGGGCCCCAAAAATCAGACCATTATGGAGGGGGGGGGGCTTCTCATCCACTGGCTCCCCTTCCCAGTGTGCTCTTCCGTTCTTCTTACCTGGCACCTGCTGTTTCTACTCTAGAGTAAGAGATGTTCATCTGTGGGCACTAGCAAGAGTGCATACTATCCGAGCCTGGCTGCACACCATGCCATACATGCACTCTTCTTGGAAAGAGAGTTTGTATGTGGCAGGGTGTGCAGGCAGGCCCAGAAACTGCGTATGCCTACCAGTACTTACAGCCGAGCGCCTCTTACTCTAGAGCAGTGTTTCCCAACTGCTGTGACGTGGCACAGTAGTGTGCCATGACGGACCTCCTGTTGTGCCGCAAGAAAAGCTCTCTGCCCCCCTTCCTTCCCCCCTCCTCCTGCCGAACCCCTGCTGCTTGGGGGAGGAGGAGGAAGGGCTGGGCGGCGGAGAAGAAAAAGAAGGGGCCGGGGTGCCGCCTCCTTCAGCTGTTTCCCCAGCCAGCCTCCAATCCGCCATGACTCCTGCCATGACTCTCGTCCCGGCTCACTGAAGCTCACTGGAAGCCTCGTGGGAGGGAGGAAGCCGATGGGCTCTCCCACAGCTTCTCCAGCCTTGAGGGGCAGTGGCATGTGCTGGGAGGCATTGCCCCTAAAGGAGGAGCTGGAAGCCAATGGGCCTGGGGGCAAGCAGCTGGTAGGCACCATCCCCATCCCGTTCTTTACACTGTCTTTTGTCAGTTTTTAAATGGCGCTCAGTGCAGGCACGCTCCAGGTCTACCTGCATGCCCCGCCACACACGCACATTCTTTCCAAGGCAAGGAGGCAAGCTCGGCTACAGATGAAAGCAGGCTTTCGTGTTGAGCAGATTTTGTGCAGGGAGGTGGCTTCCTGTTTCGTGCTCCCAAAGAAATAGAAGACACAAAAGAAATGGTAGGAACAAATTCCATGCACAACTCTAATAACTAAAAGGGACTGAAAAAGAGGAATGACCAAATACCAAATGGGACTGTCCCTACCAAATCAGCACAGTTGGAGAGTAAGCAAGCACCAATACATTTAACGTTCTCTCACGTGGGGTTGAACTTTCGCCATTTTAGAGCATTTATCTCCTTGTGGAAGGGCTGTGGGCTCAGTTCACATTCTGGTCCTCAAAATACCTACATAGGCTCAGAAGTAGGCAGAAGGAGGAAGAGCCAAACTTGTCGTTTTTCTGTCCCACCCAGGAACAGAGCGCTGCCTGTTGGATCCTCTCACTGCCTTTTCAAAGTGTGCCCTTCTGTGGTGTCCATATCCGGCTTGCTGCAACCCTGCCCCTCTCCCCTCATAAACTAGAAGGCCTCTCAACAATAGCAACCCTGTGTCTTTTGGTTCACGGCTCCCATTTATTTCAACCTTGCTCTTGGCCTCTTACCATTGCCCTGCCTGAAGAACACAAAGAGTAGTTTCTATCTATCATCTGTCTATCTGTCTGTCTGCCTATCTAGACAGGGGGGGGAGTAAGAGTGAGGGAGGCAAATTTGGTAAGTTTTTCAATTTACAGAATAAAAGGATATCTTGAAATAAGTTCACATAGAACAAATGAATAATAATAAAGGTAAAGGTTTCTCCTGACATTAAGTCTAGTCGAGTCCGACTCTGAGGAGTGGTGCTCATCTCCATTTCTAAGCCGAAGAGGTGTTTGTAGACACCTCCAAGGTTATGTGGCCGGCATGACTGCATGGAGTGCCCTTATCTTCCCGCAGAAGTGGTACCTATTGATCTACTCACATTTGCATGTTTTCAAACTGTAAGGTTGGCAGAAGCTGGGGCTAACAGCAGGAGCTCACCCTGCTCCCTGGATTAGAACCTGGGTTGCCTATTTATTATTATTATTTTTTATTTTTTTATTTGCTACATTCATCTTTGCCTCTAATATCCTTCCCTCCAATGAGCAGTCAGGCTTTATTTCCTGAAGTATGGACTGGTTTGATCTTCTCACGGTCCAAGGCACTCTCAGGACTTTCCTCCCAACACCACAGTTCAAAAGCCTCTATCTTCGTTCACTCTGCCTTCCTTATGGTCCAGCTCTCACATTCATAGCTTACTATGGGGAATACTATTGCTTTAACTGTGCAGAACTTCATTGCCAGTGTGATGTCTCTACTCTTCACTATTTTATCGAGATTGGTCATTGCTCTCGTCCCAAGGAGTAAATGTCTTCTGATTTCCTGGCTACCATCTGCATCTGCAGTAAGCAAATTGTGAAGTGGTATAAATGAGTGCAGAATTTAAATATCCTAAGGCACTAAATCACATTCTGATCTTGGAAGCTGTGCAGAGCCAACCCTGGTTAGTACTTGGATGGGAGACTGCCAATAAATACCAGGTGCAACATGCTACAAGGGAAGGAACGGGCAAAATACCTCTGAGTATTCTTTGCCTAAGAAAACCCTATGAAATTAATAGGGTCGCCATGACAGTCAACTCGAAAGCAAACACATCCATATATAAAACTATGCGCAAAGGCTTGTGGCCAATAGCATGCCCAGCCCATCCAGCCAGGTGGCCCAGATGCACATAACTGGTGCAAGAAGGCTATGATTACAGAGTTTCCATCCACAGTTTGTATTCTTTGAGCATGTCCACATGGAACCAGGGCATCTCCCACATTCCCAGTACAATCATTCCCTTAGTGCCCTCGTCTTCATCTTCCTTATGCATCAAAGATGAGAAAACAAAACCACCCAGTGTGTGTTCTTCTTTTTTTCTTGCTGACTTTCCTTTATCCTCTTGGCAAAGAAATCTCAAGCCCATCTTTTTGTAATAAATAGCTACATTTGCTTTGCTTGGAGCACACTCAATATAGATGCATTTCCCTAGGTTTCCCTACAAACAAACACAAACAACCCAACTTTCTTCCTGTTTCTTTAACTGTGGTGCAACCTGCAGAAAGTAGCAGATGATTCTTTGATATTAGGCCTGGAGAGAAAAATGATTCATCTTTGGGAATTTCCACAGAGTGAATGTCTTTTGAAGAGATAGCAAAATGGCCGGTTCAAAAGCAGCAGGAGTTCCAGATTTTGGACAATTGTATTTTGTGTGTGTGTTTTTTTGTTGCACAAGGATTTGATTCATCTGTAGACAACACTATTTTTTGAATGGCAGCTTCCAGAAATAGCACCTGGCCATGCTGATTAGGGAATTCTGGGAGTTGGTAGTCCAAAAAAGTGAAAATCTTAAGCTCTATATAACTTGACACATGCCTCAGACATAGGCTACACCTGTACTGTAGAATTCATGCAATTTGACACCACTTTAAGTACCGTATCTGGGATATATAGTTTGGTGAGGCACCCGCATTTTTTGCCGAAGGTACAGCGGGTTCAACCACTGTGCTGCTGAAATTGCTGACTGAAAGATTGGCAATTTGAATCCGGGAAGTGGGGTGATCTCCCACTGTTAGCCCCAGCTTCTGCCAACTTTGTAGGTTGAAAACATGCAAATGTGAGTAGATCAATAGGTACCACTTCTGCAGGAAGGTAACAGCGCTCCATGCAGTCATGCTGGCCACATGACCTTGGAGGTGTCTACAGACAATGTCAGTTAATTGGCTTATTTATTATTTATTTTTATTATTATTTACTACGCTTCTCTACCGCCTCTCTCAGCCCGAAGGCGACTCGAGGAGGTGAACAAGCGGCCGCAAGTGCCCACATACAAACGCATCATAATATAATAAAAACAGTCATATAAAAACCATATAAATTAACAGTTTAAAACTACCAAATACAATCTCAGGCTTAGAAATGGAGATGAGCACCACCCCCCAGAGTCTGACATGACTAGACTTAATGTCAAGGGGAAACCTTTACCTTTTAAATACTTTGTAAAACTACAACTCACATAATTCCATAGTATTGAGCCATGACAGTTAAAGTGGCATTAAACTGCATTAATTCTACAGTGTATGTGAAACCATAGTAACTACTACATACTTGCTTGGCCCCACACTTTTGGTTCTTTGCAGGTTCCTACTCTGCCAACCTTTGCTGCCAGTCCTGCTGGTCATCCTAGATTTCTTCTTGTTATTACCCATCAGAAAAGAGCCAGTGAATCTCCCACACCATGAAATTAAATATTTTCTAGTCCTGTATCTCTTACAAAATGTGTTTTGATTTTAGTTAAATTATTAGCATATTCATTGGAAATATCAGAATCCCATGAGGTTTAAATGTCAGGGTTCGTGACAGAAGGGGAAAAACAATGTGGTAGATGGAGGAAACCCCCTCTTTTCTTTGGGACATAGTAATTACTAGTAGCTTTTCTGCACTTTCTTAAATGGGTGTGGACGATGGCTGGTGTTGAAAGGTATATCTGGTGGATACCTTGAAAACTTGAAACCACAAGAATTCCACCTCTGACTGCTAGAGTAGACATAAATTGCGGCATAGTATCCCCTGAAGATGAGTAAGTGTTGCTGTGATGTAACTGGGCTCCAGGTGGAGAAGGTCAGAGTTCTACCGCCTGCAAAGCAAAAGGAACAGTTCTTCCCTTAGGCATTGCTAAATACCATAAACCTAAGCATAAATGGATCAGATCAGCAGCCTTAAGGGAACATGTGTGTTTGCGTGGTGGCATCAAGGAGAGACTGGTTCGGGTTTCCAGAAAAGAACAAAACAAGATTTAAGATGACAAATGCAAACATTTGCCATGACTTTCATAATATTACTTAACTAAAATGAGCTCCAAGAGCCTGGGTTGCCGGTTTAGTGTTCATTCTCTGAAGCAAAACCACAAATTCACAGCTGTCTGAAGAGTGTGGAGAAAAAGAATAATAGCTTCTCATTGAGGTTGCAGAGAATGGTAGGACAAAGCCAAACACAATATTGGCGTGTACTCACAAAAGTACATTTGAATTATGAATTTAGAACAACACCAGCCCTATCCTTTCCAAACCTACGCATAACTGATATATTCCCATGCCTGTATTATGGCTAAAACAAAAGAAGGATAGATGGATGGGAGAGAGGGAGATTAGGAAAACCAAGCACAGAACTCCTAGCACATAGGTAACTTGGCCCTGAAAGAGTGACAGACTCATGTTTTAGGTGGCGTGTTTTTAACTGATGTTTTAATAATTCATGTTTTAATTATTTGGTTTGAATTACAGTTGTTTATTTTATATATGTGTGTGTATGGTATCCAAAGTGCTGCCTGCTGTAAGGCTGCCTTGAGTCCCCTCTGGGGTGAGAAAGGTGGAATATAAATATGGCAAATAAATACATAAATAATGGGCAGCTGGTTTGTTGTTGCAAAATATTGGCAAATCCACTTCCAGTTTTCAGCTGTTCCTCCTGCAACTGTTCCAGGTTATATAAGAGCTCTTTTGGTATTGTCCACTCTGTGGTAGAGGTTTGACATCAATATACCTTACCATCCAACTTGGAGCAGCTTTGGAAGAAGCAGCCATCCAACTTAGAGTGAATTTACTGCTTTACCTCAATGGGCCCACCAGCCACACCCGGACAAACTCTGAAAGATTAGGGATTTGGGTTCAAATAATGGTTTGATAGGGCTAACAATGCTTGATTTTCTTCCACCTGCTTTTGAAGTGTCCTTGTTTCTCTCTCCTCTGAATTAACCCCTTTTTAATTAGTTTACTTTAGTTGTTCAAAGTAAAATATAGGTAAAGAGGAAGAGGAGAAGAAGGAGTGGAGTTTTAAGTTTTCCAGCCAGCTAAGGCTTTCCTAAACGCATTATATTAATCCCAGAGTCCCAATTAAAATACTAGTTTTGTGTATTCTTCATTTAAAAAATTTACCCATGGACTCATGGTTTTGATCACAGTGTAATGTTGCTTGGCCACACATATTCTGGTTATTATCTGCAAAATGCTGGAAGGTACCCTGACTAAACATGTGAAACACCGATGGCTTTGAAAATGGCACAATGGTTCTTGTACCGCTCTATCCATTTTGGAGACAGCATGGGGGTGATTGGGGACATTCAAGAAAAGTACAATTAGGACTTTTGATTATGGTGATACTTAGTTCTCTCCTGTCTTTTTGGCAGCTCTTCATCCACGATGGACAATCCCACCAACAACAGCCTCAATGGATTCCGACACCAGTGAGGGAGTCACAGATTTCAGACCCGGTATTTTTGCATATCTTCATGATGTTCTGTTCCATTGCACTGTTGAAACAATTCCTAATTTTTAAAATTTAGTTATGGTCCCAGCAAGTACCTTGCTGCGAACCTGAATTTTATGAAACAAATTAGATTGTTAACCAAAACAATGACAGGGAATATAGCATTTCAGAAGTAGTTGAACATGGATTCCTATTAGTCTCCATCAACCTGAGCATTGTGGAAATCTGAACATGGTCTATGTCAGTGATTTTCAACCTTTTTTGAGCCGCGGCACATTTTTACAAAATCCTGGGGCACACCACCAACCAAAATGACACAAAATGGTTAGACCCCTTCCAGTCCGGCTTCCGTTCAGGGCATGGGATGGAGACGGTGCTGGTCGCCATCACAGACAAGCTGCGTTGCCAACTCGATCACGTTGGATCGGCGCTGCTCGTGTTATTGGACATCATGGCAGCGTTCAATACTGTCGATTATGATCTTTTGACCCACCGTCTGGCCGGGGCTGGGGTGAGGGGGACAGTTCTTAACTGGCAGTCCTCTTTCCTCCGGAACCGGCTCCAGCGAGTGAGAAGGGGTGAGGTTGTCTCAGGGGGTGCCCCTCTTCATTGCGGGATGCCTCAGGGGGCAATCCTCTCCTCTTTATTATTTAACATCTACATTCAACCACTTGCTCGGTTGGTGTACAGCTTCGGGCTGGAGTGTCACCAATATGCAGATGACACCCAGCTCATTCTGGGGATGGAAGGCCGACCCGACTCCGTACCCGATGATTTCCATCGTTGCCTAGAAGCCGTCACTGGATGGCTGCGAGCCAGTAGGTTGAAGGTGAATCCGGCTAAGACGGAGATCCTGTGGCTGGGCCGTCCGGGTGCAGGTGAGATACAGCTTCCAACCCTGGACAGGGCAACTCTCCGCCCGTCATCATCGGTCAAAAGTCTAGGAGTCACGCTTGATTCCCATCTGACGATGGAGAAACGTATCTCCACCGTCAGCGGAACAGCGTTCCATCAACTCCGGCAGGCGAGGAAGCTGGCTTCCTACTTGTCCCATCACGACCTAGCCACAGTGGTCCAAGCCACGGTCATCTCAAGACTGGACTACTGTAATGCTCTCTTTGTTGGCCTCCCTCTGTCGGTGATTCGGAAGCTTAAGCTGGTGCAGAACGCCGCAGCCCGGCTAGTGGCAGGCCTTCCATCTCGCTGCCACATTACGCCGGTCCTGCGGGAACTGCACTGGCTCCCAATAGAGCACCGAATCACCTTCAAAGTGTTGGTTTTAACCTTCAAGGCCTTGAACGGTCTGGGGCCGGTGTATCTAAGGGACCGCCTCTCCTCATATAGTCCTTTAAGACCACTGAGATCCGAATCATTGAACCTCTTGGCGGTTCCAAGTCATGCAGCCCTCCATTTGACTACAACTCGGAGGAGAGCTTTTAGTGTTATCGCTCCTGTGTTATGAAACACTCTCCCTCCTGCCATTCGCGCGATGCCCACTTTACTGGCCTTCCAAAAGGCCTGTAAAACCCACCTGGTCATACAGGCTTTTGGGTCGGAGCAATGCTAAGGCTCCACGATATGGGCAAGGGCTATGACTTTATGTAGCGGACAGGCGCCATTGTCTGCTCTAACTGTGGATGTATTCTTACATCCAACCATGTTTTAATATGTGCCATGCATTGTTTTTTACTGTGTTTTGCTGTGTTTTTATTGACTGTAATTGTTTTTAACGATTGTGAGTCGCCCCGAGCCACTTGGAAGGGGCGACCAAGAAATCCAAATAATAAATAACTAAATAAATAAAATGACACTCTAACACAGTAATACATATACCGTATTTTTCGGACCATAAGACGCAGTTTTTCCTCCCAAAGTAGGAAGAAAAATAAGCTGTGTCTTATGGAGCGAATACACTAACATAGAGGGGGGGAGGCGCTGGAGCAGGGGGCCGCGATGTACTTTCGCTATATTCGCGCCCCCTCCGGCGGCTCCCGGTGGCTCCTGTGCATGCCCATACTCTCGCCGCCGTGTCGCTGCAGCCAGCCGGTGGCGCGGAGGAACAGGGGCGGAAGAGGGGACTCGTGGGGCGGGCTCGCCACTCACGGACCCAAGGAGAAGGGGGGAGGCCACGAGGGCGGCTCCCACGGCGACGCAGCGGCAGCCGTAGCAGCAGCCGCAGCAGCAGCAGCAGAAGAAGGGCCCGAAGCCAGGCGCTTCTTCCTGGACGTCAGGAAGAAGCGCCTCTGCCGAGGGAGGAAGGGGAGGCGGCGCGCGCTGTAAGGAGGCCCGAAAGAGAGGCCGCAGGGAGGGCGGGAACTCTCCCTCCTTCCCTCCCTCCCTGCGGCCTCTCTTTCGGGCCTCCTTACAGCGCGGCCGCCTCCCCTTTCTCCTCAGTCAGAGGCGCAGTGACGTCAGGAAGAAGCGCCTCTGCGAGGAGGAGGGCCTCGCCAGCCGCGCGCTGTAAGAACGCTGTAAGCGCGCGGCTGGCGAGGCCCTCCTCCTCGGCAGAGGCGCTTTTTCCTGACGTCACTTCGTCGCGCCTCTGACGAGGAGGAAGGGGAGGCGGCCGCGCGCTGTAAGGAGGCCCGAAAGAGAGGCCGCAGGGAGGGAGGGAAGGAGGAAGAGTTCCCTCCCTCCCTGCAGCCGCTCTTTCGGGCCGCCTTACAGCGCGCCTCGCTCCTTTCCTCCTCGGCAGAGGCGCTTCTTCCTGACGTCAGGAAGAAGCGCCTCTGGCTTCGGGCCCTTCTTCTGCTGCTGCTGCTGCGGCTGCTGCTACGGCTGCTGCTGCGTCGCCGTGGGGCCGCCCTCGTGGCCTCCCCCTCCTCCTCAGGTCCGTGAGTGGCGAGCCCGCCCTACGAGTCCCCTCTTCCGCCCCGTTCCTCCGCGCGCTGGCTGCAGCGACACGGCAGCGAGAGTATGGGCATGCACAGGAGCCACCGGGAGCCGCCGGAGGGGGGCGCGAATATAGCGTAAGTACATCGCGGCCCCCCCCCCCTCTGCTCCAGCGCCTCCCCCCCTCCATGTTAGTGTAACCAGCCCCCAATTTTTTTTCCCAATTTTCCTCCTCAAAAATCAAGGTGCGTCTTATCAGCAGGTGCGCCTTATGGTGCGAAAAATACGGTAGTTAATATGTTTTTAAATGTATTTATACACTCACTTAGTGTGAAACCTGGGTCTGTTTCGATGAACACAAAATAGATATCCTGGCAGGAATGGTAGAAAGACACACACGAAGCTCTTGCTCAACAGCTGTCAGTCTCTCTCTGTGTGTTTAGTTATTATCACAACTTTCACTGTATTGCCTCGAGCTCACCGTCTTTTCTTTTTTCTTTTGTCCAGCACTCATATTAGGGCCTTCATCTGTGTCATAATTTTGTCCAGGGCCCTGTTCAGCATTTCCATTTTCCCTTCTCAAAAACTTTTCCATCACAGTCACTTGCTTGTCTTGCTGTGATCCCAAATTGCCACTGTCACTTGATGCGCAGCTGCAGCACTAACTCTAACTTTGTTTACTTAGCCACGTCTGAGTGAATCCAAGATGGCGCGACCATAGCACTCTCGCATCACTTCTTAGGTGACGCAAGAGTGCTATGGTTCCATTTCTTAAAGGGACAGATGCGCCTTATAGTTTATATATGAATGAAGTTCGAAAATAATTTCCCACGGCACACCTGATGATCTCTCATGGCACACTAGTGTTCCGCAGCACACTGGTTGAAAATCACTGGTCTATGTTATGTAAATTTATCTAACTGCATAACAGGAGCACCAAGAAAATCTATTAATGAATTGTGAAAATGTGTATCTAAGTACCAGTATGAATCTCATAATGTGCATCAAAAGTGGAGATTAACATCAGTACCCTCTAGCCAGTGTTCCAATATACATTGATCCCATTGTCATTGGTCAGTTTGCTGGATTCCATACATAGCACCATAAAAGTAGCTAAATATGGATGCTGCAAAACTGCTCAATTCTATTTCCCAGATGTGTAAGTTCACTTAAAAGGCATCAGTCCCCAAGTGAATTCCAGTCATAGTTCATCAACATTTGAACAGCCGAAAGCTGGCAACAAAGAAAAGAACTGTAACTTATTTTATGATTTTATGAATACAAGCGCTGGCTTTCTTTCTTACATAACTCCTGTATGAGATCATTCCTCTACTTATTTAAGCACAGTAAAGGAGGGTTTCTAAAATATTATCAATAATTTTCTGTCATTCATTGAGAATGGTATGCAAATGATTAGGACACTTCCAGGTATCCTACAAAAACCTAAAACTTGATATATGCATATAAGGAAATATCCTACTTCCCAGGAAAAGAAGGGAAAAAACAAGAAAGCAGCATTCTTGCCTCGCTTCTTCAAAATTGGGGAGAATATCACCAGATGGTTGTAGAGTGTACATCACCCAGAAAATGAGAATTTGATACACAAAGAACCCATCCCAATCAGATTATTAGAAAAGGGCAAGGAGGTTGCTTAGCCTTTGTTTTAAAAATGGGAGAAATGAGGCACATCATCTTAAAATGATCGAGGTTGCATTAGTAAACACTTTTCTAAGAGTAAGCCTCATTAAACTAGTTCAGGCCTGGGCAAACCTCAGCCCTCCAGGTGTTTTGGACTCCAACTCCCACAATTCCTAACAGCCTACCGGCTGTTAGGAATTGTAGTTTGCCCAGGCCTGAACTAGATCAATAGGATTACACTGTAGATGTACGGTACTTTTGCACTGGAAAGCTCTGGCTTTGTATATGCATTTTAATATATGTTTGAACTTGCAAAATACTAGGCTTTTAAATATGACTAATATGTTCCATCAACACCATGCAAACAAATAGTCCTATATAAGAACGACACAGATAATGCTTTAATTTTGAAATGCAAGCCTGCATCTGTTTGAATGCAACCTCACCTTTTTCCAGAATCTGGAAACGTGACCTTTTACACTAGAAGTTCCAGTGGTGTTGTCTGCTCCCCTCCTCCAGAATGTATGGATTTCAAGAACTATAGTCAACAAGCTCCACAACTTTCCCAGCTTTCCATGCCAATTAAGCACTATTTTCCTTCTTTATTTTTGCAGATCCAGAAAGCCCTGAAAGCCCCTTTCCTGTCACAAGTGATCCAGATATCCTGGATGTTTCTGGGAGCACCATGGCTGGCACAGCAACCACGATCATGGGCAGCTCACAGCCGGTAGTCCCAAGCACAGCAGACAATCTCATCCCTGTGTACTGCTCGATTTTGGCAGCTGTGATTGTGGGACTGGTGGCATACATTGCTTTCAAAAGGTAAATAGTGCTATTTGAATCCCTAAGATAGAAGGATGTAGGGACAGTTGGGGATTCCAGATAGTTGCGAATACTGGGTTTTCATTGCCATGTTCTGGTTCCAGGAAGAATTTTCATGGTGCTCAAGAAAGCAAGGATAACTTGTAGGCAGAGCTTGGAAAATTGACTTTTCTGAACAACAGCACTTCTAAAAATCTTAGCCAAAATATTATAGTGCCAGGCTGATTGAAGATTCAAGGAGTTGTTGTCCAGAAAAGGTCTGCTTCTAGCAAGCAACATTATTTTATTTTATTTATTTATTATTTCGATTTATATACCACCCTTCCCAAAAAGGCTCAGGGTGGTTCACAACAATGAATACACAACACAATGTAGTTAAAAACAGAATAAAAACAGATTAGGACCAGAATGAAAAGCACAACCTTAGAGATTAAACGCCTGGCGGAACAGGGTGGTCTTACAAAAGGCCCGTAACTCCATTATTGCTCGTGCCTCTGCCGGGAGGGCGTTCCACAGGGTAGGCGCTACTACAGAAAAGGTGCGCTGCCGAGTCGATGACAATCGGCAAATCTTGAGTGATGGAACCTCCAATAGGTTTTGGTCCATGGACCGTAGTGGTCTCTGGGGAATGTGCAGGGAGAGGCGGTCCTTCAGATACACTGGCCCCAGACCATGCAAGGCCTTAAAGGTTAACACCAGCACTTTGAAGGCAATCCAGTACTTGATGGGAAGCAGTGCAAATGCTGGAGGACTGGTGTGATGTGGCATGATCATAGCTTGAAATCAGAAGGAATACCTTTTATGTCTTGACACCCAGAACCCCTTTTCAGATCTCAGGCCTTCTTTGCAAAGTGCAAGGCTATAAATGAGGATTGGGGAACATGTGTGAGGGCCAGCAATCTGCCTCAAATGGCATCTGACAAGGCAAGGGTACCATTGCTTCAACCACACCATGAATCTTTGGGTCCTGGGGACACTTCTTTCTCAATGCTGTTTTTGCTTCATTGCTCATCCTCACCACAGGGAACCAAAGCAAGAAGAAGAAACAGAATTTCCTACTCACATAGCAATTTGAGCCAATTTTTTTACCTTATCAGAAGAAAACTGGGGATACACTTGTACTGTATTTAAAAAACACAATTTTTTTTTAAAAAATGGCATTATGCTAAATGTCCTTTGGCCAGAAGCTGGCCACTTGGAGTGCATCTGGTGTTGCTGTAAGAACGTCCTCCATTGTGCATGTGGCAGGGCTCTGACTGCATTGTAGTAAGTGGTCTGTGGTTTGCTCTTCTCTGTACTCACATGCCATAGACTCCACTATGTGAGCCCATTTCTTAAGGTTAGCTCTGCATTTCATGGTACCATAGCGCAGTCTGTTCAGCGCCTTCCAAGTTGCCCAGTTTTCTGTGTGCACAGGGAGGAAATTGCTCATCTGGTATCAACCATGTGTTGAGGTTTTGGGTTTTAGCTGCCACATTTGGACTCTTGCGTGCTGAGGTGTTTCTGTAGATCTTAGGAAACTATTTCTTGATTTAAGACATTGGTGTGCTGTCACTGTCCATTTGAGCCAGTGATCTTTAATTATTGTTGAGTTGCTGTTGGAGAGGAAAGCTGCAGCCTTGTGTCTAGATTGCTGAAACAACAACTCCCATGAGATCTGTCGGGGCAGCTATGCTCAAAGTGCTGTGGTGTGGAGGAGGGAATCTATTATGGTTTGTGATGCATATGCACCTTGAGCTTGGAAAGCAGGAGTGGGATATCTCTTAGATTCAGCTGTGAAATGCCTCCAACTTCTAGGTGGAACAGCTGCAAACAGAACAAGCAGGGTGCCAACAACCGCCCTGTCAACCAGACACCTTCACCAGAAGGGGAGAAGCTTCACAGCGACAGTGGCATCTCAGTTGATAGCCAGAGCCTCCATGATCAACAGCCACAGACACAGACATCATCAATGCAAGGTAAGCGAATGGGCTGTGTTTACTTGGAGAGAAAACCTAAATGGAGGAAAGGGTTTCTGTGGAGCTTGGAGAAACTATTTATCTGATAATTCCCATAATCCCCCTGCCAGCCTGGCAAGTGTGGACTCTGGGAGTCATTGTCAAAATTAATAACTTCTTTAGGCATAGGGAGATTTGTGGAGATTTGCCGCTTATAGCTAGCGTCTTCACTTGAGGATCTTTTTTACAATCAAGCTGCCACCATAATAATCCTGGCCACCCAATGTGAGGGGTTTATTTTGAGGCTTGTGTTTTGAAATGATGTCACAGAGAGATTTGTAAGGAGGAACTTCAACAGTTTATTTTTAACAACAGCGTGAAGGTTTCAAAGTGTTCAGAGCTTAGGTGGTTACAGTAACTTCAGATGAGGTACAGATCTTAATGTTACAAAATTCCTAAATACAATGCCTGACTGAGTTTCCTCAATCACTGGCTTGACAATACTATACTCTGCCACAATAGGCTTCCTATCTATATATTAGGTTAGCTTCCCAGCCTAACCTATAAACAGCAGTTCCTATAGGCTCTCTAAGCCTAACTGCCTTCTGCAGTATTACCACACAGTCTTATCTGTTCTTCTCAGAACAGACAACAGCAACTCTTCAAATTGCTACCACCTAGTCTAACCGCTTCGACTAACTGACTAAATTCAAATGTGGACATTCTAAATATTACAAACATTACAAACTCTCCAGCTTGCTATGAGGAGAACCATCAACCCAATAGATTCCATTTCTCTGTTGCCTATTTTTGTAAATCAGTCATATCAAATTCTGTACACAGTCTATCCCAGCAAAGTCTGATGAGTACAGACAGACCATTACTTATAATCAGTAGTTGCAAACAAGCCAAACTAGTGTATTAGGCAAAACACAGAGAAAGATTCCATTGCATTGAGCCATGGCAGTTTAATTATTGTGGAACTTCATTAATTCTACAATGTAGATCCTTCCTAAAAACATGAAAATAATGATTCGAACTACAGGAAAGGAGATATTTCCAAATATTAGGAAAAGCTTCCTAACAGTGGGAGCTGTTTGACAATGAAATATGCTACCGCCAAGTATTGGGAAATTGCCTTCTCTGGAGGTTTTTAAACTAGATGGGATGTTCATCTGTCAGAAATGCTTTGATTGTGTATTCCTGCATGGCAGAGAGTTGCACTGGATGACTCTTGTGCTTTTTTTCCAACTCGATATTTCTATGACTGATATGTCTTGGATTTAAACTTCTAGAAGTACATCTAGCTTGGCTGATTGCTGAGGATTATTGGAGTTGCACTCTGAAACCTCCAGAGGGACAAACATTTCCCATCCACTGTTTTCCACACAGTGCAATATGTAGAGAATTATTTCTTGGCTTGCAAAACGGGGGGATGCATTGCAGGACAGCATTGCTTGAGGCTACATTTGGGATCAGGTATCAGATGTAGCCATTACAAGCTGGAGACAGCAAAACAACATAGTAGAAATACAATGACAATATTTACAAGATCTTCCCCAACCCCCATAGATCCCAATAGTCACATTAAAGATTGAGATTCTGCACGTCTTGTCTCTAGAACCGAAAAGATAGGTTCTACAGATCCACCTATTTTCAAAACAAAAGTCCAAACAAGTGAATCATTCTTTATTTCTTTATCTGGAAATCATCTCAACTGTCAGACTAGTTGGATATATTTTTGCATAGTTCCCAGGAAGGACAGTGCTGACATTAGTCATGTATCTGTAGTTGTGGTTTGAAAGATTTTTTGCATGATTGTAGGGAGGCACTTTTATTTAAATACCCAAGAAGTGTTCAAACAAAGCAGTGCAATATTTGTATAAACAAGTGTATTATGTCATCTAAAATCATCTTTAAGTGAGCCACTCCTTTGTACAAGCCTATTTCACAGTCACTTTAGCATAAATTGAAGATGTTAGATACAGATTGATACAGTGCTTTGAAGGATCCATATATGGTACTGAATGTGTTGCTACTATGTTACTCTTTGGCAGATAATACATACCTACAAAACATACATATAAATAGGCACCATTCTCTCTCTCATACACACACACACATACCTACAAAACATACATACAAATAGGCATCATTCATATATATATATGAATGCTATTCCTTTTTTCACACATGTACCAGGGGGGAAAGGTGTCAGGCCGCTCCAGGTTCAAAGAAGCATCACTCAGACAGCTGCCGGTAAACACCACTTTTATTGGAGGTCACAAAACATTTGAAGCCAAGAGTGCTCCCCACCACCTGACACCGTATATTTATACCCCCCAACTGATGTCACATCGTGGGCCCCTTGCATCACCCAGCCAGCTGATGCCACCCCGGGGGCCCCTTGCATCATCCTAGGGAGCCTTGGGTCAGTAATGTCCTCTGCTGTCAGCTGGGCTTTGTTTAGGTCTGAATCCGGATCCCGCCGGCCTTGTCCAAGGCCACAGGCCTTGGCTTCTACTGTGATAACATGGCGGAGTCTCCAAGGCCAGAGCTTCGGATTGCTCTGGCTTTTGACTCTGACATAGTTGGGTAAGAAAGAAAAAGTGAAGATGGGAACATTGGAGTAATTGTCATTAGATTAAGTCTTTACCGATATCTAATGATCGGGGGGGGGGGGTCAACTTACATAGTTATGGTTATTACATCCAATTCTTCATTTCCATTACACTTATTTAACAAAGAGAGGAGTGATATTTTCAGTTAGTTTTAAACCTGGTATCTCATAGTATTCTTCCTTCTTTTCCAGCTTCTTCTGTAAAGATTCATCTTGATTATAGACATCATTCTTGTTTTAGGAGACAAAATACATAAGGAAGGGCAGTTCTTCAACATTTTGTTGTAACATCTTTTTGGCATTCGATAGGTGCACTTTATTTTGGTTTCTGTATATTCCCATGCTAAGAATATTTTCTTAATGGTCAGAGCTTATTTACTCGGGAAGTATGCTTTATTGATTAGCCCATTGGCCATATCAAAACATTTGACAAACACATACAGCATACAATCCATAGTGCAATGTACATTACAATAAACAAGCTGTTAACAAGGTCCCAATCCAGATCAAATATCTGCATCACCTCTACAGTTTACCCCAATCTGTAGAGGTGATGCAGTTATAATAATAATAATAATAATAATAAATTATTCTTACCTGTATTGCTTTAAATAGAAAAAGGGCTGTTCTGTATGTTATTTTAGCATTCTGGCTGTCCAATAAAATGTATTTAATATACAGATCTCAGTGTATTTTTTGTATAATGTATGGCTCAAGGCATTGGTTTCTCTCTTTCTTGTACAAGTTACAACTAAACAGTACACATGATAACTTTTACTTCTGATGCTCCATAGAAACAAAATCGTTCATTGTATGGAACTTGGTTAATCCTTCCATGTATCCAGCTGTTCAAATCTAGTTCTGGTAAATACTCTCCTGAGGTATAGGCATTTCTGTCTTTAGATATTGGGCTGCTTGAAAAGTATGTTTAAAATGACTTAGCCATTTCAATGATACAGCTTTACTGAGGGTAGCAATGTCTTTCTGAGATTCTATATCCAATATTCGGTCAGAGCACATGTCGCCTCTGACTGCTATCCAACACTCACCATCTATGAGTGATTTTCTCTTACGTTCCTGATTCAAATATTTTGGTTTCTTTTCCTCCAAGGCTGGCATGATTGCGCTTGGGTACCTAAAACACCCAGCTGTTGTTATTTGCTATAAAGCAGCTTTGACTTAGATTGAACCTATGAATGAGAGACCTCCAAGAGCCCTGATCATCAACAGCTCTGCTCAGATCTTATATTGTTATTGTTGTCGTCATGGTTGTTTCATGCTCTTTCCTACCTTACCTTTTGTCCCCAATCCAGGCCTTAAAGGAGAGGGGAACCTTTATACGAATCTGTCTGCTAACAAGCGAGAGGAAGTTGAGAAGCTGCTGAACGGTTCCACAGAGGAGACTTGGCGCCACTTGGCTGGAGAGCTGGGCTACAAGGAGGACCTCATAGACTCCTTCACTCAGGAGGAATATCCCGTCCGGGCCCTGCTCTCAGATTGGTCCAGCAAGGACAGTGCCACAATGGACGCCCTTTATTCTGCCTTGCGTAAAATCCAGAGGGGAGACATTGTGGAAAACCTTTACAGCGAATCCACTGCTAGCTCACCAGTGTGAAGTAGGGAGAAGGGGCAGAGGTGCTCTGAGCAACTCCTCTGTTACTCCCCCCACACCTTGCTTTTCTCTCACTGGTGCCTCCTGGGAGAATGCATGTGAAGGAAAGTTTTAAAAAGTGGAGCTTGTTCTTACCTAGGCTACCATTTTCGGGAGACTCTGAAGCAGTCCTATATGCACTGACTTGGTTTTATTTCTCTTCTCCTCTGTATTTTCACCCAATATCTCTTGCCAGTGGCAAAACTGTTATATGCTGAAAAGGAAGCAGAGGATGATAACCAGAACAGATATTTGTTTTGTTATGGTTTAACTTTCTTGGACTGACCACATTTTCTTGGTTCTGCTGAAAATCGAAAGTGAAGAACTACGTCCAGACAATGCCAATATAGTTTGGCCTCCCTCTTTCAGGTGCCTCTGTTTGCAACATTCATCTTTGTGCCTCTCCTTTCTTCTCTATGTGAATTCTCTTTCCATACTTCCACCTCTTGTTCTTCCATCACTGGCTCTTCCCTTCTGGGCGCCATTGTTCCCTAAACTGAGGAACATATGGAGGACTGTCTGAATACGTTGCATGGCTAGTGATGGATTTGTGGAAAGCAAACAAAATAAAATATTGGGCTTGAAGCAAGAAGATATATGGCATGAGGAGGACGCTGTGGAGACTTGTTTTGAAAGACATTTGTGGGAGATCTCTGGGTGGGAGGAAGAGGGGCAGACAGAAGATGGGAAGGACATGATTTCTGGGTGTCAAAGTGACACTGAGAAGATCAAACCTTGAAGTTTATGAATGGAACTGAAAGCAAAACCATCCACAGTTCCACCTGTGCATTGAAGTGATGGCGTCTTAATCCCTGCCTTCTTTCTTTTCTTGCTCTGATACATTCCTGTAGTTGAAGTAAGCCGTGGTGATCCTCGCACTGTAGCTTTCTTCCTGGATTTGATCAAAGCTAGCAGAATCATAAACTGGACAGCACTGATACAAAAGGGTTATAAGCCATACTGAGGAGTGGAACTGGTCTAAACCAACCAACCAACAGTGCAGATGGCATTTGTTAATGGGTGTGAATTATTAATAATCACTGTGATGCTATAAATCAAGCCAAAAACCAGCTGCAATGTTAGTGTTGGTGTTGTGTTGGTGAGACTTTGGAAGCTTTACTCTGTAATCTTTCTCAAGAGTTATGAACCAAACACTGTGGGTCATCAAGCCATTACCTCTGTTGTATTAAAAGGGTAGAGCGAAATAACCCCTGGGTGGCCTTAAGGCTTATGGTAAAGACATGAGATCTCTTGCTTCTACACAGATTGTATGAACAAATTATTTTGAGCTGAATTGGAATTTATTCCTGCATCTTGCAATGTACCTCTTCTAGGATTTGCTAGCATTTTTCATTTTCATCTATATTAAAATGGACTGGGAGAACAACACAGGGGAAAGGTGTCCATAAGCTAGGAGGAATAATTAGAAATCCTTGGGCCAGGAAACGTGAACTGGAATTGAACCATCATCTCATATCCATCCATCCAGCCCTGATCCGTATTACAAGGAAGATCTGTTTTTGCTTTATTTTATTCTCGTTCTGAACAGTTATATAAACCTGTTGAAGAACTTATTGTTTGGATTTTTTTTAGCAAGTTGGGCCACTAGTTGGTATTATTTTACTGTGTCTGTTGTTCTTCTGAATTAAAACTAAGTAGAGAGAAGAATTCCCTGATATGCGCATGCATTAAATTGTGGTGGCTTGTGGAAATGATAGAAGCAACTTTAAAGGAATGCCAGAACATAATGAAAAGCTTGACACAGCTACTTTTTCTGGATCACATTTCCCAGAGTCTTCCAATCACAATTGCTAACGTTAGTTGAAGGATTTTAGGACTGTTATCCAGTTTTCTGGGCTCTGGACAGAAGAGGATTTTAACTTCCTATCCCATCCAAAGAGATCAGCTGTGTATGATGGGGGATATGGGTCAGCTGTCTAAGAAATGTGAGTGCTCTGATCTAGACTCATTGACCAAGACTTTATGTGGTGTGTGTAAGAGTAACCACTCCATGTGGACTCCCAATCTCCACAGGGCAGGTGCTGCAGCTATTCACTTGGGTCTGCAGCATCTTGGCTACATACCAAAAAAAGACAGTTTGGGGGGTATTGTTTTTTAAACAGTGCAGCAAATATTCTAGCAGTAGATCCATAAGGTTTGGCAGCTGTTGTTATAGGGTATGCAATGGTGAATGGAACACTGCAGGTTACAGAAGGCACCATGGTTAAATGGAAGATGTGCATGTGTGTCAGTAATAAGATCCCATCCATTTTGTTTCTTTTTTTAAAAAAAAATCACTGGAATGTTTTGCCTTAACAGGAATGTCCAAAATTTGCCTTGGAAGTTTATTTTATACAAAATTGAATGGCAGTTCCAAAGGGATTATCACAACATAGTGAAGGAAAGAGAGTACTGTTTTTGTTAGCCTGGCTAAGTTCATATTTTGAGTAGAGATGTAGAGCAGGTATGCAGAACTCATGGCCCTCCAAGTGTTTTGGCTTAGAGCTCCTATTGGCTCTATTCAGAAAATTCAGTGGTAAGGTACTATGAGAATTATAATCCAAAACATTTAGAAAGCTGAAAGCTTCCCACCACAGAAGAAAGGGACTGAATCTGAGATCCTTTACATGCTAGTATTTACTGATCTAAGGGTCATTAGTATCAGAAGGTCTTTAGTGGTACAATCATTATTCTTGGATCTCTACACTGCACACAATTTCTTTTTCATATGAAGGAACATGACATGATTAGGTAAAATAAGTCAAATGATGGAGCAGAATGTTTTTGCTGTCTTTGAGCATGAAGGATGCTTAAGCATGTATTTCCACTTTAGGTACAATGCAGAAAACCAGCCTTTTTCCTTTCCACCTCTATTAAATCTAAATAGATAGATTGATGGAAGCATTATCTAATTCTTGTTGGTCATTCCAGCACAGTGAGGAGTGTTTTCCTTTGTTGGTGGCTTGATTTCTGCATTTAGCACAAAATACAAACCTCTTGAACTTCATCTGTATGCCCAGTTTTGACCATGATTATAAAACTTTAGTAATTATTAGCACTATCAGAGCTAATATAATATAAGAAATCTAGTTACTTTTAGAGCAACAAGGGCATAAAAATAATATGTCAAAAGCAGCATAATGAGTTTAATTAATATTGGCCTCTAGTTATGTCAAAAGGCTTTTTGGAGGTAATTCGAAAGGGATTTTCGACATTTTATGTCACTCTCATATCACTCTTAGGATTCCTCCTCCATATCAACAACAACAAAAACTCACAATGAAAATAACAAAAACTTACCAAACATCATGTTCTTCTCACTCTGAAAGTTATAATAACTAATTCTAACATATTAACAAATTCTGAAAATGAATGATCACTTCTACGGGTAATATATCAATTGTGGAACACCACAATCTCATTATCATTTTGGATATTAAACCCTGCAAGGTGGAGGAAGATTCTGTAGAAATAGAAAAAAGGGGAGCATCTGGCTCACAATCTAGAATGCAAGAGAAGCCAAGACAGCTGCAAGTCCTGGGTGAACCTTTGTGTGTGAAAGGTCTCCAGTGGACCTCATGCATTATTACAAGTGATTTCATGACACCCTGGCAACCTTGGCAGGTGTGCATATGGGCTTAAGCAGTGTCTGGGAACCACACTAGGCCTCAGTGCACGTCTGTAGAATCCCTGGCATGCCATATTGTCAATGATCTCATTGACCATAAGAAGAAGCCAAAGTTTATTGTACGTGCACACACACCTAGAGAACCTCTGGATTAGCCAAGCGTTTCCAGTAAACCTTGATTTCATTTAGGGATTTATTCCACCACAGGCAGAAGAACAACACATTTGGCATCTATTCTGATTTTAGCAGAATTTGGCACCAATCCTACTATAAGGGAGAACAGAAACAAATAGTCCCTCTGATGAATACCTGTTGTAGGAAATGAGTACAAAACAGGTGCTGTTGTAATACTCTGAGTTTACTACCTCTGGAAGTTCAGGGAGTTCATCGTCATCAGGATTAGATCACATCTAACTACCTAACAGTAGCAACATCCTCAGCACTTTGGTTTTGTTTTCTTACAAAAGATATCCACCACCACCACCAGTCCTAAGGATGATACTGTAATGAAGATTAATCTGAGAGGTATAGAATATGTTGGATTTAAACTAAACAAGTGCTCAGATTGTTGCTAAACATCTTCAGTGTAAAATAGAGTCGTCATTTCACTTCAGTATTCCATCACTCTTTCAGAGTTTGTCGTAGTGGATGACTAATATTGTATATAAAGATGTATAACTGTATAACCAAGACATAGGAAGAGATAAATGAGTCCCTACAATAAACTGAAGTGTAAATTATTTCAGGACTACAATCAACTCTAGGCATTTCTTCCATCGATCCCCAAGAGTGTTGTGCCACTGAATTAAAGTCACTTGTGTGGATGCCATCCTGCTGCTATCCTTCTTGCTATTTCCTGACATCATTGAATGGTGCTGGCACAAAGAAACACAACCCATAATGCTGCTATACCATGCAAGAAAAGCCAACCAAAGAGATAGGGAGTGCTCCCAGTGCCAGATTTAAGCTCAGCGACATATAGGTCATGGCCACAGCATATGATGAGGGGCCTCTAAATACATTTGAAAACAAACAACTCCGAATTTCTTATGTGTTTACATTAATGTTAAAATAGCAGACATTTTAGCCAGTGGTTGTGTATATTGTACCTTCACAGCAGGGATGGAAAAAACGATCTGAAATGTTCCATTAACAGGAGGAAAGGGGATTTCCGAATTCTAAGGAAACTGCAATGAGAACTCCCTGCAACAAGACTCTTTGCAATTTGGGACTATTCTTTATGAGAAAACCCACATAACGGTTTCATGCGTATGGATTTCTGGGACTGGTTGGATGGCAAAAAAAATTTGATTTGTTACACAGGTTATGCTGGCTGGCATCCTTTTGCGCAATTACAAATACGCTACCTAGATTTACACATTCATAAGTGTTCATGCTTACAATTGAGGCAGTATTACCATAATCAAAAATGCCTCCTAGACCTATCTGAACAGCCAGAGTGGTGAAGATCCATTCTGCTGTTGGTAGAAGTGCCCCAGAGTGATCTTTCCAGCTGCCTCTTGCTGTAAAAGGAAGGTTAGGAGATGATATTCAGGAGCTGGATCAGGTGATTATATGTTGGCTGCACATTTGTAGTACTTTGCGATGATTTTTTATTTCATTTTATTTGCACAGAAGTGTTGAAAAGCTTCACTTTTTAAGGATTATCTTGCAGCAGGTAGAAAAATAGGAAAGTTATTCATTGTTGCATGCGGGAATGAAATTTTCAAATAGTAACATCTTTGCTTCAGAATTCAAATCCAATTGTTCTTTTTTTTACAAAGATGGTCAATTCTTGAGCTAGCAACTATCTAGAGACGAGAGACTGGAAGAGACGGGAGCGTGGCGAACACAGATGAAAACATGACTGTACAATGGGAATGTTCCATTCAGTAATTCAATTTAATAAGGAGAGAAATGTACTATATTGGAGCCATGCTTATTTTAAAATGGCATTTGCATGAAAGAAAGAATAAACATTTGGAAATGGTTTCTCATGTGACATTTTTGACCAGTTTCTGAATCAAAGGAAGGAAGGTAGGTAGATAGGAAGGAAGGAAGCAATTCTTTGGAAAGAGAAAAACAAAATAGCCAAAGTTATAATCTATTAAAAAAATCTCTGTTGCCTTTTATATATTTCATTTGTTTATTGTGACACTTGGGGAAACTTTTTATTATTATTAATGTTATTACCCGGTCCCATGGTTTGCCTGTAATACAAATGCAAATTTATTACATTCTTACTGCCAATAAAGATTTCTGCAACAGAAGCACTGGATCGGTCAGTAGGTTTTCACTGTGATTGTCCAAAGACGACTTCCCCTTGTGTTTCGGTTTGCATGGACGGATGACTTGGAGTCAAGGGGGGGGGCATTGCCGGACAGCAGCGGTGGGTGGGGGTTCAGGGGAGACTGATGCACTTGTGTGGCGGTAAATGATTCTGTAGCGGCTGCGTGGTCAACTGTAACTGTGTACTGTTCAGATGTGAATAAATATACATACCTGTGCCCCATCGCATCTTGTATCTATTCCAGCAATCAAGTGAAGGGATTGGCCCACAGTGCTCTTGTCTCTACAAGTTCCAGCCTGGTTTTCCGTTGACCGCATCTGTTGCTTTCTAAATGGCTAGAATATTTCACCATCCCCTCTTCCTTCATTCAGCAGTGCCCCCTTTGCTAATCCTCCCTAATTTCTGCAGTCCTTTCAAGTTTACATTGCAATCAAAATAGACAAATGAGGCAGGTTAAGGTAAACATACGTAATGTGCATACCTCTGCTCCAAATCTCTGGTTCAGTCAACAGATGTTTATTTTTCTGCTAAAATATTCACGCTGAAGCACATTCATGCAGACCAATGAATCAGCATGTGATTTGTCAGGACTGCCTGAGGAGTGGAGATCACTTCCAGGAGGACCTCCTTTGGAGTTTCCTTTGTTTTATTGGTTGCATCTGACTTTCTTCTTTCTTCTCATCCCTCAAGGTGTTCAAGGTAATATGTAGACTGGGTGGTATTTTTCCTGGCTCCTCTTGCTGGTTGGATTGTACTTTGCTCAGCTTTAGAGGTGGAACTGAACCTATGGTGCATTCGGACAGGTTTCAACTCTTGCTCATAAACCATTGCTCTTCCAACTTCATACAGCCAGTCTTCTGCCTTTGCTGGAGTTACTAATACAAGAAAATAAAACAAGATGAATAAAAATAACACTTCTTTAGGAATATTTAAGTCTTATTTATTTATTTATATTCCGCCCTTCTCACCCCAAAGGCGGCTCAGGGCGGAGCACAACATAAATACGGCAAGGCCGGAATAAAAACAAACTATAGATATACACAAACATTAAAATCAGTTGTATCTACTTTAAAATCAAATTGTTAAAACCCATCTCAAATCAGCCATACTGGATTATTACTGTATTGCACTGTCCCTAAAGGCTTGGTCCCACAGCCAAGTTTCTAGCATCTTTCTAAAGGACAGGGAAGGAGTGCCATAGCCAAGGGGCAATCACTGAGAAGGCCCTATCTCTTTTCCCTGCCAATCGTGCCAGTGATGGTGGTGGGACCCAGAATAGGTCCTCCCCGGAGGATCTTACTAGGGGGAGATGGGTTTGGACAGGTAAACCGGACTGGGGCCATTTAGGGATTTATAGGCCAAAGCCAGCACTTTGAATTGTTCTCAGTAGCAAACTGGCAGCTAGTGGAGCTAGCACAACATGAGAGTTGTGTGCTCCCTGTATGTAACCCCAGTTTTTAACCTGGCTGCCTCTCATTGAACTATTTGAAGCTTCCGAACAATCTTCAGAGGCAACCCCATGTAGAGTGCTGCAGTAGTCTATCCTGAATGTAACAAGAGCATGGACCACTGTGGCCAAGTCTGACTGGCGCACATGTTTTAATTGTGCAAAAACTCCCCTAGCCGCCACTGCAACCTGAGGTTCCAGGCTCAGCTATGAGTCTTCTATCATAATTCTATGGAAGCTGAATACAGAATTCCACTGGTCGACCAAGAAAGTTCTGGAGGAAGCTGACCATGCAGTCACACTGGAAGATCTAGAAATTTGTAGAGAGAACATTATAAATCAAATCTGCGGTGAATCAAATCTGAAGTCAAAAACACAAACGATGAGCGATTACTATATTGTACGAACACAATAGAATATGCTAAATAATATGCACAATAGGCACCAGTATGAATATGTTCTATCCATACTGGTGCCTCTTAGTGTTACTCTTCTTTTCTATAGAGGGACTGTAGCTTTTATTGGGCAGCTCAAACTATCGCAAACAGAGCAACCATCATTATACTCTATGCAACGCGTGCCATTTTAAACCTCCTGTTAATTGTTTTATTATCTATCATTGAAGTAGCCATGTGATTTTTAAAAGGCACATTAAAAGACTGGAATGCTACTTAAATGCAGAGAGTTCTATAGTACAGCACTCATGTAACAATGCTATAAAACACTAGGTATGTTTTTAAATTTTCTTTTATTAAAAAACCATTTCCAGTCAGCACTATTTTAGCATTATGGTTAATAGTAGTGTCTGGAAAGGGTTGGTTATTAGCATTATGGGCATGTAGTGCTTTTCACGCTATTATAGCCTTGCACCATTCTATAAAGCAATAGTACAGCACTATAGTTATATATATATATATATATATATATATATATATATATATATATGGAAAATTCTAATTGTTTCCATTAAGTCCCTTCCACTTAAAAGCTTTGTTTCTGTAATTTTAAAATAATGTATGTGCAATATGTCATTATAAGGGTAAAGGAGTTTAACACTTCTTTATTATATAAGTGACATTTTGCTATTACTTCAGCACTTCTTTACAAATATATAGTCAGAAAAGTGCTTTGGCAAAGTGCTTTAACGCTACTTAAAAGATCGATTTTGAAAAACGGATGATACAAATGGCATGCAGTCCAAAACTGATACTGAAAGTATACTGAGTTGTGTTAGGTTCAGATTAGGATCGTGCTTTTGGGGTAAACCTTGCCCCATTTTGTGTCCCAGCTTTCACTGGGTGTCCCAGCTTTCATTGGGTGCCCCAGTCTATTATTTGGGAGCCTCCTGAAATCGGGAGGGTTGTTTTCAGTTCGGGTCCCTGAAAATTGGTGCGTTATGCGGGAGGACTTCCCACCCACTGGCCCCCCTTCCTGGTGTGCGCTTCCATTCTTCTTACCTGGCATCTGCTGTCTCTACTTTAGAGTAAGAGGCACTTGGATGTAGGTACTGGCAGGCGCGTGTGCTCTCCGGGCATGCTTGCATGCCACGCCGCGCACACATTCTCCTTGGAAAGAGAATGTGGCAGGGTGTGCAGGCAGGCCTGGAAAGCTCATGCGCCTGCCAGTGCCTGCACCCAAGAGCCTCTTATTCTAGTGTAAGATGCACTCAGCTGCAGGTATGCTCCGGGTCTGCCTGCACACCCTGCCACACACATACTCTCTTTCCAAGGCAAAGAGGAAAGTCTGGCTTCAGACGAAAGCAGGCTTTGGTGTTGAGCAGATTTTTGTGCAGGAAAGAGGCTTCCCATTTTATGCTCCCAAAGAAATGGAAGACACGAAAGAAACAGTAGAAATAGATTCAGCGCACAACTCTAGTTCAGACCTTATCTCTTCAACTCAAATGGATAAAGCAAGAGTTGCATGAAGCGGCTGTAACGCTATTCTCCTGCCCTTCACATGAAGAGAAGGTACTCTGTCTCCAAAAAGTATGTTCTCTATTTGAGAAAATAAGAGAAAGACTGGGGGAAGGTGAGAACGACGAGGCAGAAGAAGAAAAAGAAGAGGAAGGGGGAAGAAGGGGACAAGGAGGAGGTCAAGGAACTAAACAACTTCAGGAAGTGAAGTGAGGATTAGAAATGGATGATGATGATGTTATACGAACTTTCTGCAGAGCAGTATTGTCTAAGCAGTGATGATTCTATAATGAATTCCCAGCTGGAAACAGTCCAGGCATTTTAAGGATACAATCAAGGCCTGAACCAGTTTCCCAAACAAAAGAGGGGCTATCTGGCATAGCAATTAAGGCGAACACTTCTTCATTGCCAACAAACACATACTTAAAAAGAAAAGAAAGGCAACTGATTTGGAAAATAAACACATCTGTTATATATATGGATGCAAAAAGAAATTATCGCTATAAATTAATAGAAATGCAATTCATTCCCACATAGGGAGCAAATAACTTTTCACAATATGTAGTCCTGGGATTCCACTTTTAACAGCCATGGATGCATCCTATGAAGTTGTTTGGTGAGTTACTAGAACTTTCTGGTTGAGGATCCTAACTACTCCTCCCTAAACTCCAAATCCCAGGATTCTATAGAACGAAAGCAGTTATGTAGTTATATAAAGTTCAAAATGCAAAACACAAGGGGGGGGGATGGGCTGTGCAGTCACTGTCCTGAATGGCACATTATACAGCTGATCGTGCAACCAATACCACAAATGAATGTGCAACTGAATGTGTGACAAAGAGCAAAACCGTATACGTTCTGCTGCCAGTTTCAGTAGGGATAGAGAGGCATTGGCATAGAGAATGCATTAGGCACAACAGCACCACATGTGCCACTGCTATAGTTATCAACTTTGTGTGTCCATATTCATTAAGTAGGACTGCTGGTGGTGCAGCGGGTTAGACTTCTGAGCTCCTGAACTTGCTGACTGAAATGTTGGCAGTTTGAATCCAGGGAGCGGAGTGAGCTTCTGCTGTTAGGCCCAGCTTCTGCAAACCTAGCAGTTCGAAAACATGCAAGTGTGAGTAGATCAATAGGTACTGTTTCTATGGGAAGGTAATAGTGCTCAATGCAGTCATGTTGACCACATTATCTTGGAGGCTACTATGGACAACACCGGCTCTTCGGCTTATTTATTTATTTACTTTATTTATATTCCGCTCTTCTCACCCCGAAGGGGACTCAGAGCGGATTACAGATACACATACTTTAGCAGACAATTCCTCCAATTCACAAACACACATATAAAACGAACAGAGGGAAACTCTGGCCACCAGGGGGAGCTGATGCACTCCCCATCTTTCAGCGTTTCCAGCGTCCCTCGTTGTTCTTCCGCATTCCTGGAGTTTTTTTAATGGCCTCATAATTCAGTCAAAATTTGCCTCCCCACTTAATGTGGTACCTTTATCACCTACTTGACAGATGCAACTGTCTTTTGGGCTGCAAAGGTCGACAGCAGGCTACACTTAAAGGTCGAGCACCCACCTCGACCCGGACAGGCCTCAAACTCATGACCTACTGATCAGAGAGATCTTATGCAGCTGACACTTAGCCAGCTGCGCCACATTCCCGGTGGTTAGAAATGGAGATAAGCACCACCCCACAGAGTTGGACACAACTGACTGACTGACTGACTGACTGACTTTATTATTTCTGAGTCGCCCTCCACGTTAGTGCTCCGGGCGACTTACATATAGCAATTCAACAATTAAAAATATTAAAAATATTAAAAATTAGATTAAAATATTTAGGGGTTAAATGCAACTAGTCTTAATGTCAGGGAAAACCTTTACCTTTACCTATTCCTTAATTGCTAATTTGCACGCGACTCTCTAGAAACTTAGACACAGCAATTTTACAGTGATTTTCTGGTTTTTTAAAATTTTTTCTGCATCCGCTCTCCTCCTGCATCCTGCTAACCAGCAGCCATTGTTCTTCCCTCTCTAACCTCCTTATGACCCAAGTACTTAAAATAAAGCTACTTCATATGTTTTACAAAGAAGGCCAACCTTATTTTCTTTGCCAGATCTTACATGTATGTGTGTGCGCGCGCGCGTGCACGTGTGTGCATGAGGCTTGTGGTTGTTGAGCTCCCGTCTTTCCAATTTGATTACTGTCTAGTATAGTCTTCAACCAAATGTAGATATTATTCATTATACAAAAACACCAAGGCACTTCCATAGGGAATCTTATCTCTCTAACAGCTTCAGTGTTCCAGCCTTGAACTCCAATATTAAAATGTATAGAACTCCCCCTCTAAATATGCATATACATGTGCATAGTTCTGGGCCATTTTCCATCCTTTAACTACCTAGATATTCACACTGTACATACACATTCATTCATGTTGCTTTTGGGGAGGAGGGAGACACCAACCCTCTGACTTTAGACTGAATTATTTAAACAACTACTTATTTTAACCCGTTTCCTCTTAAACCCCAAACCTCCCACAGAAAAGGAACATAAACAGTGGCCACTGACTGGCAATGAGAGGAGAAGTGCGCCAGATGTTACTGATTTCAAGCAGAGTTTCGCTTCATGTCTTGTTTACCCATTGAGAGATAGCCAAGGGTGTTTACTTCATTGTTATTATCTTGACTCAACATTTTATAAGCAGATCTGAAATTGAAAGTCTGACATAAATCCAGACGTGGGAAAGGGTTTGTGGGGGATGACAGTCAGGTGGTAGGTAAATGCACTTACTACAAGCTCAGATGCATTCCCTTCTTTATTATTTCCATTGGTATTGAAATCAATCATGCTGGGCTGAGGTTGATCCCAGAACAGGAGACAAAGGTGTTTAAATCCCCATTAAGACAAAGCTGAGGTCATTGTCCTGTTGGGAATTATTTGGGTAAAATTGGACCACCAATATTCAAATATAGTTGAGGTTCCTCAGGAATTATCTATCAGATGTGTACTAAGTCAGTGTTTTTCAACCTTTTTTGAGCCGCGGCACATTTTTTACATTTACAAAATCCTGGGGCACACAACCAACCAAAATGGCGCAAAATGACACTCTAACACAGTAATACATATAGTTAATATGTTTTAAAATGTATTTATACACTCAGTGTGAAACCTGGGCCTGTTTCGATGAACACAACATATATATGACTTCCTCTCACATACTTATACATGGCTATCATGTCTTGTCTCAGCCTTCTCTTCTTCAGGCTAAACATGCCCACCTCGTCACGCTCCTCATAGAGCTTGTTCTCCAGGCTCTTTGTGAAATTTCACCCTGAGTGAAACTTGCTTCCAGTTAACTATGGATGTCATGAAGCTGTTATAAACAGTTCTTGTGTGTGTGTGTGTGTGTGTGTGTGTAAAAAAATCCAGTAAAATAGTAAAAAAAAACCCAAAACATTTCCAAGCAAAGAGGCTCAATTTGTTTCTTGGAAACCTGTGAGGGGGCTGCTAGGAGGGGGGAGAGTGCAAATTTCCCACGGCACACCTGATGATCGCTCACGGCACACTAGTGTGCCATGGCACACTGGTTGGGAAACACTGCAGTACACTACGAAGCTACGAGAGATCGCCTAAGCCAGTGTTTCCCAACCTTTTTTGAGTCGCGGCACACTTTTAACATTAAAAAAATCCGGGGGCACACCACCAACCAAAATGGCACAAAATGACACTCTAACACAGTAAAGAACGGTTGGGGGTTGGTGGCCTGCTCAGAGCAGCTGCTGGGAGAGATGAAGCCGGGGAGGGGGTGGAGCCAGGCTGCGCCATATCCCTCCCCCTACCCCCGGCTTCACCTCTCCCAGCAGCTGCGCCAGCCTTGAGGGGGCAGTGCCAAGCCAGCGGTGCCAGAGCCAGCACAATACTGGCTTGGCACTGTCCCCTCAAGGCTGGAGCAGCTGCTAGGAATGCCGAAGTCGGGGGAGGGGGCAGAGCCAGGCTGCGCCATGCCCCGCCCCTCCCCCCAGCTTCAGCTCACCTACAGACCGCGCCATGCCCCACCCCCTACCCCCAGCTTCAGCTCTCCTACAGAGGAGGAGCATGAGCGGTGAATGGGCTTCAGTGGGCGGGGCTCCTCCTCCATGCGGCTTCAGCAAGCAAGGGGCGAGAGTCATGGCGGGAGTCATGGCGGATTGGAGGCTGGCTGGGGAAACAGCCGAAGGAGGCGGCGCCCCGGTCCCTTCTTCTTTTTCTTCGTCACTGTCTGACCCTTCCTCCTCCTCCCCCAAGCAGCAGGAGTTTGGCAGGAAGGGGGGGAGGAAGGGGGGCAGAGAGCTTTTCTCGCTGCACAGCAGGAGGTCTGTCACGGCACACTAGTGTGCCACGGCACACTGGTTGAGAAAGACTGGCCTAAGCTGACCCTTGTGAAATTTCACCCTGAGTGAAACTTGCTTCCAGATAACTATGGATGTCATAAAGCTGTTATAAACAGTTTCTTGGGGGGGGGGGGCAGGCAACTCTCAAAAAATCCAGTAAAATAGTAAAATTTGTTTCTTGGAAACCTGTGAATGCTTCAGCCTCCCGATGCTCCCAGGTTCACTCACTGCCCAATTCACCAACGTGGAGCTTTCGGCATTCGGTGGAGCCCTTCCTTTGCCTCGGGGAGGATCTTTGGCGAGGGAAAGAGTGAGAAAGAGCTGCTAGGAAGGAGAAGAATGCCAATTTCCCACGACACACCTGCTGATCGCTCACGGCACACTAGTGTGCTATGCGGCACACCGGTTGGGAAACACTTTACTAAGTGATCCTGCACTCAGAAGCATTATGACAGCTGTTATCATTCATTCCTCGCACGAATAATAAAGGTTGCCTACAACCTATTCTATGCACTTATTTGAGAGTAGGCTACACAAGCAAGAGACCTCAAAGTACATATTGTGCTTTCAAGAGCCTTCATCCTTAAGTATGTTTTAAAGGTAATGGATAGCGGCACTAACTTGCCCTCCTCCTGCAAGGAAGAAAAATTAAGAACAGCCTGCCTTCCAATAGTAACCCTTCTTATTAAAATCAGTTCTAGGGTATCCATGGGCAGAATACACTCATCTGGATTTTGATCCACTTTACAATAGGAGCTGAAATTAGGATCCAAACTCACAGAGTCATGGAGTTGGAAGATACCACAGTCAAAACTCTATTGACATATGAAGCTTTTATGGGAGACCATGAGGCAGTCACAACTTCACAGGGTTGCTGTGAGATTAAAACAGGGTGCAGGAGAGAGATCATTCTGAACTTCTTAGCAAAGAGAGGAGTGGAGAGGAGGAGGGGGAGGAAGGAAGGAGAGGAGACGAGGCGAAAGAATTAAAATTTACTATGAATAGAAACTCTTGCCTGTACTGCAACCAGCCTGCTGGAGGCAATAGCAAAATCCAGTGTTTACTCCCTAAGAAATTTCAAAACAGCTTTTGGTTATGTACATAACCTCTCATCATTAGCCAAACTACATGTTATGATAAATAGCCATTTAAGAACTGACATGAGTATTAAACTGGCTTGAAGGGAAAGCAGCCACAAAGTCAGAATGTGGAATCGGTTCCTAATTTGAATGAGCTGGAGGGATGCCAGTTTCCTGGTGAAAACCTATGCCATTCAATCCCAACACAGAGCCCTTCAGCAGTTGGGCTATTTCCCATCGTCCAGATGCATCATGGTCTTTGGTTGGAGTGGGAGTTGTAGTTTGGAGGAAACTATCCCATATTACTCCCATCACTCAGCAACATTTTGCTCCTCATTCACAAGAACTCCTTTGAACCGCAGGAAGTGAATAGGAGAAGGGGCTCAAGCTACTTGAATCCAATCTCTTACCCAGTTTTTTTAAAAGACCCCCTTATCCTGCCATTATTGTACAAAATCAATTTAGACAAGTTCAGTGTCCTTATGTGAAATGCTTAGGGCCCAGGCATGTAGCCGGGGGCTAAGGGGGCTTCAGCCCCCGAAATTCTCAGGGTGGTCCGCGAAAAGGCCTTACTGGTACATTATTTGAACTGTTATGTTTATTCATATCATGATCTGATCACCATGCTCATTATATCCCACATTCATGGGGTTATTGGGATAACAATACAAAAGGTTTGCTAGGGTAGACCCTCTTCCACCCAGTCTCAGCCCCCCGAACCAAACTCAGCCCCAAATCAAAATCCTGGCTACGGCCCTGCAGAGTCCCAATTAAAATACTAGTTTTGTGTAGTCTTCTTCATTAAAAATTTTTACCCATGGACTCATGGTTTTGACCACAGTGTAATGTTGCTTGGCCACACATATTCTGGTTATTATCTGCAAAATGCTGGAAGGGACCCTGACTAAACATGTGAAACACCGATGGCTTTGAAAATGGCACAATGGTTCTTGTACTGCTCTATCCATTTTGGAGACAGCATGGGGGTGATTGGGGACATTCAAGAAAAGTACAATTAGGACTTTTGATTATGGTGATACTTAGTTCTCTCCTGTCTTTTTGGCAGCTCTTCATCCACAATGGACAATCCCGCCAACAACAGCCTCAATGGATTCCGACACCAGTGAGGCAGTCACAGATTTCAGACCCGGTATTTTTGCATATCTTCATGATGTTCTGTTCCATTGCACTGTTGAAACAATTCCTAATTTTTTTAATTTAGTTATGGTCCCAGCAAGTACCTTGCTGCGAACCTGAATTTTATGAAACAAATTAGATTGTTAACCAAAACAATGACAGGGAATATAGCATTTCAGAAGTAGTTGAACATGGATTCCTATTAGTCTCCATCAACCTGGCCAGTGATAGAGCATTGTGGAAATCTGGACATGGTCTATGTCAGTGATTTTCAACCTTTTTTTAGCCGCGGCACATTTTTTACATTTACAAAATCCTGGGGCACACCACCAACCAAAATGACACAAAATGACACTCTAACACAGTAATACATATAGTTAATATGTTTTTAAATGTATTTATACACTCACTTAGTGTGAAACCTGGGCCTGTTTCGATGAACACAAAATAGATATCCTGGCAGGAATGGTAGAAAGACACACACGAAGCTCTTGCTCAACAGCTGTCAGTCTCTCTCTGTGTGTTTAGTTTTTATTGCAGCTTTCACTGTATTGCCTCGAGCTCACCGTTTTTTCTTTTTTTCTTTTGTCCACCACTCATATTAGGGCCTTCATCTGTGTCATAATTTTGTCCAGGGCCCTGTTTGGCATTTGTATTTTCCCTTCTCAAAAGCTTTTCCATCACAGTCACTCGCTTGTCTTGCTGTGATCCCAAATTGCCACTGTCACTTGATGCGCAGCTGCAGCACTTACTCTAACTTTGTTTACTTAGCCACGTCTGAGCGAATCCAAGATGGCTCGACCATAGCACTCTCGCATCACTTCTTAGGTGACGCGAGAGTGCTATGGTTCAATTTCTTAAAGGGACAGATGTGCCTTATAGTTTATATATGAATGAAGTTCGAAAATAATTCCAACGTTTTTTGGAAATAGCTTTATTTGCACATATGTAGTGAATGATAGATAGAAGAAAAGGGGGACTAGTCACAAGTCCAATGTCCCCCGAGTTTGTCCTCTATGGGCCTGAAGAAAAAAGTGAAAGGGTGAGAACAACATGCACATAAGACGCCTGTAAAAACAGACCTCCCAGACATTTTCCCAGCTGTCAGAACACTTTCTCCCCTTTTAGCAAAGTAACCAGGAAGGGAAGGGGAAATCCTGTGAATCTTTATCATTCTCTGTGGACTCAATACATGTGGTGGCTGATGGGGTCACTGTTTTCTCACCCTCATGACCCATACGGACTCTGTATCATACAACCACTGAAGGAAAACTGGATGTATGACTAGCCCCCTTTCCCCAGAATACAGAAACTGGCAAAAGGGTCTGTTTTCAGAATATTTCAGATTTCTAGGTAATGCAGGCTCAATTTGCAGTTGAAATGACACCAATCGGTGCTAGTATTACCATTAAGCAGAGTGAATCAGCTGCCTCTGGTGGCAGATGCTGGGGAAAGGCAGTGGGATGCCCCAGCCATTCCTATGTCACTGTTTTGAAAGGAAAATGCATACTGGATGACACTATTACATTGCCAGTGCTTAGGAAAAGTTCAAGAAAGTACAGATGGTCCTCAATATCCATAGGTTCTTCTACATTATAGATTCAACCAACAATAATGAGGAAGAATATTCTATAAGCAAACCTTGATTTCACCATGTGCTGAGCACTACGCTGATGTAGTGTTCTCAGGGTCTCTGGCACTCATTTGAATTGTGCCCCATTTTAGATAAGAGACACTATTCTACTATGGCTTATTATATAATAGAATTAGAGCATCTATGGATTTTGATCTCTACCAAGGTTCTTTAACTATCAGTGGATCCTGAGATCCCACTGCACTCTAAACATTGAGTTAATAATTACAAAGTGAACCTACACAGAATTCCTTTTATCAACTACTAAACTTGGTGATTTGTTTTCAGGTTTTGCTCCCTCCCCCCCCCCCCTTCCTAATACTGCATTTCCCCTGATATACATTGCATTTTATCCCCATTCTTTTTACCTGCTTTTGCAATGGTACATATTATTTGAGGAGCTTAAACTATTATTTTAAATGGATATGCATACTCATAGACACAAGGGAAAAGTTAAAGGAAGAGTAGGAAGGGGAATCCTTCAGTATGTGACACAGAGACGGGGCAAAACAAGCATTGCCACAGTTTGCAAGGTGGTCCTGCAGAAGCCATGAGAGATGTATGTAACCCTCCCCTGTCGGAAACCAGAACAGTATATGATTATGGCAAGAGGCAAAAAAATTACCTAACTGGAAAAGTTGGAAAGAAGCATGAGGTTAATATCGGTTTTGGGAAATGCAGTGAAAGAAATAGCGGATTAGATCGGGTGACAACTCACTCTCACACCCCACCACTGGGAAATGTATTAGCTTCTTTGGGGGGGAAAATATAGGGGAAAACCAATCTCTTAATTTTGTATCTGATGCAATTGGATTCATAATTAGTAATAAGATCTAATGGGTATAACAACAACAACAACAACAAGTTTGGTCGGGGGCTGAGACACTTTATTTATATTCATGAATGTGGGATATAATGAGCATGGTAATCAGATCATGATATGAATCATAACAGTTTAAATAATGTACCAGTAAGGGGACTCGGGGAGTGGATGCCTTACAGTGTTAACAGATATCGCCAAACATTCAATGCCTTGTTACAATACTATGAGACACACAAATACAAATACAGGTAGAGGCTTCTCCTTTCATTTCCGGCTCTGGGGGAGGGGTGATGTTCTCCATTTCTAAGCCGACCAGGCGGTTGTCACAAATGCCTGCTTCTTCTCTTGGATAGCCAGAATACAGCTAACACCTTTGAGCACCAATCTGAGGTTGAGAATCTGCAGTGAATCCCAATGGCGTAAATATAATGAAGGAAACTTAATACTCAGTGTGCTCACTGGATCTTGGTCCTGTCAACCGCATGGTTTACAACCCTAATACAATCAATCCTTGACATTTACAATTTTTTTATTCATAATTTTTCAGTTTCATGGGGATTCTGCAACCGCAATCCCAGTGACTGTATTTCTCTTCGTCCCTGGCATCTCTAGGAATGATCGGAAGAAATCAAGCATTGTATTGAGTGGAGCTACTGGGGAATTCTAGGAACTGGAATACCACCCAGAACTCACATTGCCAAGCTCTGGTGATGAGACAATATGTAATGATGATTAAGCTTACTAATATAATGCCTACTTAAAATGCATGAGGTTGTGATGATGTGGAGCATCCCAGCATCATAAGGGAGAGATATGGGTGTTCTCTCAGAGGATATATGAAGAAATTTTTCAAAAGACATATCAGTATACCCAGTATATTGTGTGTTGAGCCTCATCTCCCAACATGGATGCTAGCAATGAAAGGGGGAAAGATTTCCTCCCTTGATGCCTCCCCACATAAGCCCCCATCACTTTCTGAACGGTGCTGTTGGAACGAAGAGGAAAAGGCGGGAAAAGGATGTAAAATCTATGCTTCAGAAGCTGGAACACAGCCGCCTGCTTACCACCCTATGCCCCGAGGCACAATCTGTCTGCCACATGTGCAAGAGAGAGCACACATTCCCCAATAATGGAAAGCAGGTCGCCTGCAAAGCCCACTGAGGCGGCGGACTGTCGGCTGCATGCCAGACTGGAGTTAAACTTTGCTCCCCAAAGACCTGGCTCAGTGTCTTTATAAACATGGGGGCCACTTTGGCAGAGAAGCACTGGATGTGGTGAAAATACAAGGGCATAGGCTAAAAAGCTGTTACATGCTTTGTGCTCTTTTGCCCAAACTCATGGCTCCAATGAAGAACCTGTTAAAGTTACTTTTTAAGACTTCAGTCTTTAGTGATATGTTGGTTTGGGGATTATGAGAGCTGCAATCCAGCAAAGGGGAGCGGACCTTACCAGGTTCTACTGAAGTGAGGCTTTAATGACCAATGCTTAAACTGAGACAGGGCCTGTCCTAATGTCAGAATTTGGCCAGAAATTGCACAATGAACATAGCACCTCTGAGCAGGTGTAGAATAGAACTGAAATAGAAGAGGGAGAAAGGATTGCAAACAGCGTTCTCCCCGCCCAATGAATTAGCATGAAAAAATCAAAATGTGTTTGTGGAATGAAATTTCAATCCTATTTTGAGCAGACCTGCTAAAATAAATGGGAAAGTTGGGCACTATTACATTAACTCCCGCTGATGTCAATGGGTATTTTGTGATTAAATACAAATCTAATTCTACATTCCCTTGAGTTGAACTCTGTTTAACTTTTAATACCTCTAAACAACCAAACCAAACTGAGCATATAAACTAAATCAAACAATAATAGCAGCAGGGATGCAAGCATCATTTAATTGGTTAGATCAGTCACTTGAAAACCTTGTGTGAGACTAAAAAGCTGTTACATGCTTCATAGTAAAATTGGTGGTTGTGCCAGCCACAGAAGTGTAGTTATGAGCTGCTACTAAATGATTTCAATGTGGTATTATTTTCATTCTGCTTAAAAGTAACCTTCCAAACTCTGTTCTTGAATGTGTTCCCTGAACATATCTCCAGTGAGTCCTCTCCAGGGCTAAGCAATTCCCTCCATCGGCCCCTCCAATACTTTGGGGTCTTGGAAGGCCCTGCATTCTGCCCATGATAGAAAATAATTCACATCAATTACGTTATCAACTGGATTAAAATTTCTTTTGTGAAGAAAAGGTGTAACTTAATTTATTTTGATTGAGTGACATAAACTAGACTTTCAAGATTAGCTCGATTAAAGTATTTAGTGATTAAACAGGGAATACATAACAAAGAACACAACTAGTTCTTCAATAAATGCAAATGTCCGCAGAAATCTTTATTTATGTTTTTATTAATGCTAATAAAAAGTAGTTAATGCTAGGGTTAAAAGTTTTAAAACAATTAATACAACAGGCAATTTGAAAGATTCTGGTCTTCATGACGTCTTTCATTTTTTAAAGTAGAATGAATGTTGAAGTTGCTAAACTTTTCAGTTTTGCTGAGATCTACATGGGAACTACAAGGGGAAAAGAGGCTATGTAGATCAGATTATAAGGGAAAAAGAAAGAAAAAATAGGAAAAGGGTTTTCAATTGGGTGTCTGAGAAATGGGGTTTTCAAAAATTCATGCAGCCCTTTCTTTTTCTCCGAAACTCAAGACGGGGGGGATGTTGACAGGAAGGGGGAGTGGAATCATCAATTACATTTTCCCGCTTAATTCTGGTAATACAGTGTTCCCTCGCTACTTTGCGGTTCAATTATTGCGGACTCGCTGTTTCGTAGATTTCAAAAAAATATTAATTTAACATATATATCACGGTATTTTCACTGTTTTGTGGGGGGTTTGCTGCCATCACTCTCCAAGGTGCTGTCCCCCCTCAGTCCTCCCTCCCTCCAGCCTTGAAGGGCCTTTCCTTCCTTTCTTTCACTTTAAGTTTATAAAGACTTAAAATAGTGTACAACTACTAAAATAATGTATAAATATTAAGATAAATATTGTGTCCCTACGTCGCGTAACCCCAGCAATAAGTGAGGGAACACTGTAGTTCTACAGCAGTGACAATGAAACACAGGGATAATAGCATTTTTCCTAATAGAATTTAATTATATTTTTACTGTCTTATTTTTGTTGCCTACTAATTTTTCTACTTTTGCTCTTTGCACATGGCTTTCAGTTGACACTATCATGCTACATTTCCAAACTGCCCTATCTGGTGTCATATTAGTAAAGATAAAGGTTTCCCTTTGACATTAAATCTAGTCAAGTCCAACTCTGGGGGAGGGGGGTGCTAATCTCAATTTCTAAGATGAAGAGCTGGCGGATTTGAACCACCAACAAGTTCTCAGCTTAGTGGTTTAACCCACTGCACCACCACAGCACTGCGGTGTCATACTACACTTTAGGAAATATAGCACAGTGGGCAATGCCAAAACAATCCACTAGCAGCTACCATGGAGGTTAGAAAGGTTTTTTTTCCTAGAGTCCTCAATCAGCTTTGCCAGTAGTTTTAGGTTGTCAGTGTTGTGATTTCCAAAATTAAGAGTTCAATTCTGGCACTAGCAGAACCACTGCTGATGGCCAAGGCGCACGCAGACTTTGTGCCAGACTTGGTGGCCACTCAGGGATAGAGGAATCCAGTTGTACCATGTACTGATGCCAGGCCATCATATATCCACTCAGCCATGAATATTCCTTGGTGACCATGACTAGGTTAGTCAACAACACATTTTCTTTGAGTTCCTTGGAAACAATTGAATTTTGGAGTCAAAAGGTACCAATTCAGCAATATGTCCACCCCTGTCTTGTAGGAATAGATAGCTGAAGTATTATTGATAGATGATCATAAAACCTCTGTTTAAAAACCTTCAAAGATAGAGAAAACACTATTCTCTGAGTCAATCTATTCAACTGTTGACCAATTCTTACTATCAGACTATTCCTTCTAAACTGTAATTTGAACCCATTAGTTTATGTTCTGGTGTAATAAACAGTTAACAACAGAGTGGTAAAACTCAAGTCACTATGTATCAGGTGTCACAGAGAAAGCTCATTGCTCTCAGAGCTGTTTGGTTCAAATGTTACTGACATTTTTGCTTTACTATGCACTCTCCAAAATCTTTATCATAATAAAACAAACACGGCAATAACTCCCAGCTGGTGTATGTAGGTCAGCCATTTTGACATGTTCCTGCAAAACACAGAGCGTGGCAGAACTTGTCCACTGCAACTCCCACTTTCCTCCTGAGATGGAATCCTTTCAAATATTACACCCTGAGCATAGTTCTAATTATTGCTATGCTCCATTGCACAACTGCTTTGAAAAGCAGCATTCTTTGACACACAGCAGTCGTGCCCAGTACCAGTGCCAACCAGTGTAGGTATGTTTTCAAATAAACGCCTTCTCATGATAGGAAACAGCCATCTGAGTGAATTCCAAGCAGACCGCATCACAACTTCTGCTTTACGCTTGTTCTTTTCCTCTTTCTTCCTACCCCATTTCTGACTGAGTCACACTTGGCTTTCATGAAGCCCCTCTGGGCATCTGGCACATACTCAACAAGGAGTGGATTGGCAAGCTGGAGTGTACATGGGATGCCAGGCAAGGTTTGGCCATTCTGGGTAGGATGTGGGAGGGAGAGATTTCTCTTTAAAGTATTATTTTCAGATTGCCCTTACTTGCCTCTGCAGCCTTTGGGGAAAACACAGGTGATAACTGCATTGTTACCAATTAATCAAATTTTGTTTGGGGTTAGTGGTCTATTCTAATGCTCCCCCACTATTTGAGCTTAGTCAGGCTAGGAACAGATTACAAGTACAAAAAATACAAAATTTACAGAAAACTTACACACACAGATAGATACCTACATAAAAACTCCAACCATCACCCAAGTCAAAAAAAGAAGCACGATTGGGTGATGAAACTGAGAGAATTGATGGACCTAGATATGCTGAATAGTCTAGTCAATGACCAAAGCAAAAAAAAATAAAACGGACTGGCACCAGATAATATCATACTTAAAGCAGATTAAGTTAAAATAAAACAGGGAAAAAGGAATTAAAAATATATGAAAAACAATAATAAGAAAATCAGATGTGGAACATAGTAGCGAAGGCGTAACATAAAGACAAGATGGAAGGACAGGAAAACCAAGGAATTTATATGCTCTGTGGAATGGACTGGAAGATCCAAAAGATTGTATAAACAACTCTTTCTATCAATACTATATATCTAATCTCACTTCTATCTTTTTTATTTTGTGTAGTTTTATCTCTAATCTTTTTTCTTCTCCTTTTCTTTCTCCCCTCCCTCTCTTCACTTATCTACCCAACTTTCACTCATCCTTCTTTTCCTTCTTTATCTATTTTATATCTAATTTCTTGAAATTTTATACTTGTTAAAAAACTCAATAAAAATGTTTAAACAAAAAAAAAAGAAGAAGCACGATTAAAGCCCTGGCAGACCGTGCACAAAGAATCTGAGAACACCACCTCCTCCATGACAAACTGAACCACCTAAACTGGGCTCTGAAAGCCAATGGATACTCCACCTCAGACATCAGAAGAGCTGCAAGACTGAGAACAAGCCATGAGAGTAAAGACAAAGATCCACCCAGAGGAAAAGTGTTCTTGTCACACATCAAGGGAGCCACTGATCGCATAGGGAAGCTGATGAAGAAACACAACCTACAAACTATCTACAGACCCACTAAGAAAATACAACAAATGCTACATTCAGCAAAGGATAAGAGGGATCCCCTCACCTATGCAGGAGTCTACTGTATACCATGCAGCTGTGGACAAGTCTACATAGGGACCACCAAACGCAGCATTGCCCAAACACGAATCAAGGAACATGAAAGGCACCAGAGACGTCAGCCATAGCAGAATACCTGATGAACCAACCTGGACACAGCATATTATTTGAGAACACAGAAGTGCTGGACCACTCTAACAACCACCATGTCAGACTACACAGAGAAGTCATTGAAATACACAAGCATGTGGACAATTTCAACAGAAAGGAGGAGACCATGAAAATGAACAAAATCTGACTACCAGTATTTAAAAAGTCTAAAATTATAACAGTAAAACATCACTCAAACACAGGGGAACTCCAGAGAGGAAACAATCAGGGACAGCTAATCACCTCTCAACAAAAGATTCCCCCAGGCAGTAACAAGCCACACCTAAAAACTGCCAGGCCATCAAATGCTAATCAAGGTGGCCAGTTGAAACATTCACACCTAGCCCCAACAGACAAGAGTTCTTTCTCCCACCCTGGACATTCCACAGATATATAAACCCCATTTTCCTAGTTTCTAACAGACTCACAACCTCTGAGGTTGCCTACCATAAATGCAGGCAAAACGTCAGGTGAGAATGCTTCTAGAACACTGATTCTCAGAGTGGGCGGTACTGCCCCCTGGTGGGCGGTGAGGCGATCCAAGGGGGCAGTGGGAGGCTCAGGGGAATTTGGGGGGCCTTGAACCCTTTTAAGGGGGCAGTTAACGATTGGCCATTTAGGAGGGGTTGTGCGGCCCTCTTATTTGGCCCCGCCCCCTTAGATTTGACCCCCACGTGCAGTGCAGTGCGAAGGCTGCAGTGGAAAGACCTCCGCGTCCTTTGGCGGAGCCTCCAAGCCACCGCGGAAGAAAGCGCGGCCTTCCCCGGCGGAGGGAGCGGGAGAGCCCGGGACTTCCGCGGGGAGAGCAGGCCTCACTTCTTCGTCCCCTCAGGCTGTGGCTTCCCATCCCCTCAGAGCCCTCTCCAGTGGCGGCAAAATTATTTATGAAATATGGTTGGGGGTCACCACAACATGAGGAGCCTTATTTAGGGGTCACGGCATTACAAAGGTTGAGAACCACTGCATTAATATATATATCTTTCTGTTTAATTGCTATTAAATTTTGAAAAAATTAATTTCTAGGGGGGCGGCGAGTAAATTATTTTCTGGAAAGGGGGCGGTAGGCCAAAAATGTTTGGGAACCACTGTTCTAGAACATGGCCACACAGCCTGAAAAACCTACAAAAATTCACAAACAAAAATAATTTAAAATGCTTTTCAGTTCTCAGTTTACTATCAGAGGACATCAGAAAGCAGAGTTCTGTTTCCCACAATGATTCCGAGTTTTATATTTTAATGGTTCTCGATCTCTGGCCTCCCAGGTGTTATGGACTGCAACCCCTGGAACTATGACCATTGGCTGTGATCTCTAGGGATTCTGGGATTTGAAGCCCAAAACATCTGGAGGGCCAGAAGTTTAGATCCAACTCCTTATTTGACATGTGATTGGAGATCCGAACAGCATATATGCCCCTCTGGACCTGAATAAGAGCTGGACTATCCCTATATTATATCTCTATCCCTCTTAATTTACAGATAAGGCCAGGGAAACCTCCATTGCAGCAAAACCCTGAACAGACACCATACTTCTCACAATTCAGTTGCTTTTTCAGCCACAGAGGAAGACTAGCTAGTAGTAACTTTCTAATATTATGCAGCTTGGAGAGGTAGCTTACTGCTAAGTAATATTGCTCAACAAGTTGAAGTGGCAACCAGAGCCTTCTCTTTCACTGCCTTTCTTCTATTTCAGTTGTGGGAAACAGAAAAGGATTATTTATGATGCCCAGGGCAGATGTGCGTGCATGAATCCCCTCACACACATATGGACCCTGACCTGGTTTCCTTCCCAGGGGAGTCAGCAGACCACGACCTACAGAAACCCACCAGCTGGCAAGGAGGTGAAAACCTGGAAATGGGAGATGTTATTTCTGGCTTTTTATGAGAAAGTGCCATACACTGGTACAATGTGGGAATTTTATTCCCAACACAAATTAAAAGACCGGGCTGAGAAAGAGGTGAAAATGGATCCAATTCATGGTTCCTGTCATAGATGTCAACTCCAGCTCTTTCCAGAGAGAGCGCTCATACCAAAGCAACGTTTTTCACTATATAAAAACATTGCTGGGTGATCCCATTACAAACCTAGACCATGTAATTCACACTTGGAAAGTGTATTTGCATGCACACCTACAGTATCCAGTGCACCAAAACATGTTATAAATCTATCTGCAACCTCCTACTTTTTTTTTTTTGCAAAGACATTGATTTAACCATCCCTCCCCACCCCCAATTCCTGCACAAACTTAGCCTGGAATAACCTTTAACCAAAAACAGAGATACTTATCTCTGAGTAACTTACTTAGGCGATAGCTCAAGGGATGATGGCCTTTCAAGTGTAGTGTCTTGGCGGTGGATCTGTAGGTGGCTGTGGAGACCTATTCTTGATTCACATGTTCTCCCACAGTTAGGACATCGGTTTCCATGTGGAAGGCGGTCCTGGGCAGGGTTGACTTGACGTGCCTTCCACTTTGCACATTTCTCTCATGCCTCTTTGAATTCTGCAGCACTGCTGGTCACAGCTGACCTCGAATTAGAGCACTCAAGGGCCAGGGCTTCCCAGTTCTTGGTGTCTATGCCACAGTTTTTAAAGTTGGTTTTAAGCCCATATTTAAATCTCTTTTCCCATCTACCAATGTTACGTTTCCCATTCTTGAGTTGGGAGTATAGTAACTGCTTTGGGAGACAGTGGTCAAAGAGGACAACATGACTAGTCCAGTGGAGTTGATGGTGTAAGAGCACCGTCCTCAATTCTGGTGGTCTTTGCTTCTTCCAGCACTCTGACATTTTGTCCGCCTGTCTTCCCAAGAGATTTGCAGGATTTTCTGGAGGAAACTCTGATAGAATCATTCCAGGAGTTGAGTTTGATCTCTGTAGAGAGGCGTATAGCAGGGTTGGGAGGAAAATAGCATTATAAACCTGTATAATGTTGTACTGTAAATATGTAATCAAACTGAAACACATATAGCTAAACCAATAGCTAATTCTTTCCCTCTTTAACAATTTCTTCTTCTTCGCTCTTTTTTGATTGTTTCCTCTATAAATTGTCATGAGCATGAAAAGGTATGGATGGATGGAAAGATGGATGGATGGATGGATGGTTATGAACCTATGGCATATGTAAAACCTCTCCCACATCATCTACTTTTATCCTGGATTAAAAGGAAAGGCAAAAGAAAATTAGGATTCCCTGGGCTTTCCTCTTTGTTCCTCCAAACAAAAAGGAGGAATCTCAAAGCAAGAGTGCTATCTTGAAAACGGTGCTTGGTTAATTCAAAAAAATGGTTCAAAACTCGTTTCAGATGTAGGGGGCAATGGTGGTTCGATTCTAAAGTCACTTCCGAATTTTTCCAAACGAAAAGGTCGAAACTTTTCTAAACTTCCTAAACTTCTGAATCAATTCATTAATGCGGACGCGCATGCACAATAGGGAAAAAAACAGCCCTGGCATTGGGAAAACTTCAGGGGATTCTCCCTCCCTCATTTTCTGACCAATCCTGATGAAACTTGCTACAGTGGTAGAACACATGGACCACTGTTAGATCACCAAATTTCATAACCTTTAACTTATCCATAGACATTTTTTGCCAATTTTCAAGGTTTTTATTAAAAATATTTTTTAATAATGAAGAAAATCTGTTCCTTGTTTTTAAGTGTTATTTCCTGTTTCTTTGGGTGGTCTTTACTTTGAAAGTAGTTGTTCTACACCAGAAACCTTGTTTGTGTGGCACAAACTGTGTTAAATTGGTGGAGAGCAGAAATCATAGTAGAGACCCATCAAGGGACATCTAGACTGACCCCTTACTCTGGGCAGAAGGGCACCATCCAAACTCTCCTGACATCCATTTGCTTCTTCTACTGAGTTGGAGGGACTCTCAAGACACATCCATCCGTTTATTCTTATTTGCAGATGAAATCATTTTATTTTATCTTACTTACTGACTTAAAGGGCTGGCTGGCTGTGGTTTTGCAAAAGTTGCTAATTGCTTTGCTGCTTTTTTTAGACCACTTTGTAGATTCAATCAGTTCATTACAGACAGCTATTTTTGGGTCCTTCGGTCATCATTTGGCCAATGAGCAGGCGTGCATTGTGGGAAATGTAGTTTAACAGCAGGGCCTTTTGCAATCTGTAACATTGAGGGTCTGGCCTTCTGGCAGCGGCGGCCAAAAGAATGAGATTTTTAAAGTTCCCTTGCCTTTACCAAAGTTGCTTAATGGTTATGCAAATTAAAATAACATTGGGAGACATCCAAACATTACAGAATATCTCCCCCAAAATTGGTAAGTGGTTCAAATTTGGAATCCCGCCTCCCACCTTTCCTGCATGGTTCAAAACTCACTTCGAATGTGAAATTCGTATGTTCATATTGATTTTTCATGTATTTTCAATTTCTTTCCTCATGCCTAGTATGCAAATGTTTCATTCATTTGTTAGACTTGATGGCTTTTTAATTGTTTGAATGGAATACTCTGTTGAACTGTGGTTGGTGCTTAATGTATCATGCTTAATGACTTGACTAAGTGGTTGTTCCTTTGATATTACTAAGGTCCACCTCTCATTAAATGACAAGGAATCGTCCTAGATTTGGCACTGAAATCTCTGGGCCGGGGATAGTCTTGACCTGGCAACGTGAATGAAATACCAGCTAGGCACATCTGAGTCTCATAATGTCTAAGGATAAATTAACCTGCTGTCTCTGCCCTTGCCACACACAAACCCAGAGAAGAGAAACTCAGTAATTAAAAAGCTGTGCAAATACTCTCCTCATAGCAAGTCAAGCGCAACTCAACGTTCGGTTTCACAAGAGCCCCACCTTGCATGATTCATTGAAAATTAAGGTCTTCCAACGCATCTTATATTCTATGCCTCCCAGGTAAGAAAAGGAGCTGACAATATGTTATGCTAATTTGATTTCACCCAACCAGTAAACCCACATAAAGTCTCACACCCATGTTCCTATGTCTGAAAAATACCACAAGTTCCTTGAGAGTTTTCTTGTATATATCTGAGGTGGGAGCTCAAAATCACTTAAATTGGAAATTATAAAGAATCCCCGTACTTAAGTCTTGTCTTACAAAGTTTGGATGCTATTGAACTGATACCATGTATAGCTTCGCAGATATTTTATATTGACTACTTTGAATGCTTAATTAAGTAATGTCACTTGGCCTGACCCTTATCCAACCCATCTTGAAAGCCAGCAGCCAGATTAGGTAAAGGAGGTTCTCTGAGTTTTCAATTGTACCACAAGGAGGATAATGTTTCTAAACCTCTTCCAACAGTGAGCCAGACTATGATAATAAGTTGCAACAGAGGTAATGCTTCTGATCCTCTCAGTATTTTATTTATTTACTTTATTTATATTCCGCTCTTCTCACCCCAAAGGGGACTCAGAGCGGATTACAGTACACATACTTGCAGACAATCCCTGCAGTTCAACATATATAGACATATTTAGACATATATAGACCTATTTAGACATATATAGACAAACAGAGGCAAACTTCTGGCCACCAGGGGGAGCTGACGCACTCCTCATCTCTCTCAGTGTTTCCCAGCGTCCCTTTGTTGTTTCTTCCGCATTCCTCAGTGATTCCTGGAGTTCTTTATGGCCTCATAAATCAGTCAAAATTTGCCTCCCCACTTAATGTGGTACCTTTATCTCATACTTGACAAATGAACGGTCTTTTGGGCTGCAAAGGCCGACAGCAGGCTACACGTAAAGGTCGAGCACCCACCTCGACCCCGGCAGGCCTCGAACTCATGACCTACTGGTTAGAGCGATCTTATGCAGCTGACACTTAGCCATCTGCGCCACTTCCCGGTGCTGAGCGATGATCTGGAAACTTCACCCTTCTTCCATCAATGTGGAAATCAAAAGCTGAATGGACCTGTCTGACTGCTGACTCTTAAAGTGGACTGGGGAGCCATTTTCATTGTCTTACATGAAGACTATGTAGTCTTACTGAATAGAGAGCAGTTATGGAGATGTCACTTCAGTTTACAAATCCATAACTGCAGTAATACTGAATACCAGTCACAGTCTTTATATTTATATAAAACTTTATATAAAACTTTATTTATATACTGCTCTATCTCCCGAAGAGGACTCAGGGAGGTTTCCAACTTTATGTGTTCTGCATACATGCAGCATTCTTGTGCATGAGTGCAGAATGCCATGAGACAACTCATGAGTTGTCAATCCAAGACCTAGAAGCAGACCAAGTTTGACTTCCTGACTGTTAATAATTTAAACAACACATTATCCTTGACCGAAAACCCCCTGATTTTGTTGGGATCTAAATAAAGTCAACTCTTGGTATCCACTGGTGTTTGGTCCCAGGACCCCGGGTGGATGCCATCATCTACAGATGCTTTCCTCATTATATAAAATAATTTAGTAAAATGGTATCTCTTTTATAAGATGGCAAAATCAAGATCAGCTTTTTAAAATGTCCAAGCTGTGAGTGGGTAAATCTGAGAATGCAAAATTTGTGGATATAGAGACTCTATAGCAGTGTTTCCCAACCTTTTTTGAGCCGTGGCACACTTTTAACATTAAAAAAATCCGGGGGCATACCACCAACCAAAATGACACTCTAACACAGTAAAGAACGGCTGCAGGATGGTGACCTGCTGGGAGCAGCTGCTGGGAGTGCCGAAGCCGGGGGAGGGGGGAGCCAGACCGTGCCATGCCCCACCCCCTTCCCCCGGCTTCTCCAGCCTTGAGAGGGCAGTGCCAAGCCAGCGGTGGGACAGCCAGCACAATGCTGGCTTGGCACTGCCCCCTCAAGGCTGGAGCAGCTTCTGGGAGTGCCAAAGCCAGGGAGGGGCAGAGCCAGGCCGCACCATGCCCCACCCCTCCCCCCCGGCTTTGGCTCTCCCAGAGCTTCTCCAGCCTTGAGAGGGCAGTGCCAAGCCAGCGGTGGCACAGCCAGCACAATGCTGGCTTGGCACTGCCCCCTCAAGGCTGGAGAAGGTCTGGGAGAGCTGAAGCTGGGGGGAGGGGGCAGAAGCTGCGTGGAGGAGGAGGAGCATGAGCGGTGGACAGGCTTCAGTGGGCGGGGCGGCGCTCCTCCATGCGGCTTCAGCGAGTGAGGGGCGGGAGTATTGGCAGGAATCATGGCGGATTGGAGGCTGGCTGGGGAAACGGCCGAAGGAGGCGGCGCTCCGGCCCCTTCTTCTTTTTCTTCTTCGCCGCCGGCCCTTCCTCCTCCTCCCCCAAGCAGCAGGAGTTCGACAGGAGGAGGGGGGAAGGAAGGGGAGCAGATAGCTTCTCTCGCGGCACAGCAGGAGGTCAGTCACGGCACACTAATGTGCCGCATCACAGCGATTGGGAAACACTGCTCTATAGCTAACTCTTCTGGACCTGGACTCAATATCAGAACATCAATGGACAATCAAGTGATAGGAAGCTACATTATATTGAGTCCATCTCATCATATTATAGGTTTTCACTTGTGGTTGAGTATGACATCTAGCTCAATGCTGTCTACTGTATATTGATTGACAGCAGCCAGGGACAACTCTACCATTAAGCACAATGAGGTTACTGACGCAAGTGTCAGAAGCTGGAATGAGGCTACTTTCACTGTTCTTCCTGAGTGGCGTACCCCAAGGTTCAGTTTTGGGTCCGTTACTTTTTAATTTATTCGTTAATGATCTGGATGTAGGAGTGAATTCTGAGGTAGCACAGTTTGCAGATGACACTAAATTGTTCAGGGTAGTTAAAAATGAAACTGATTGTAAAGAAAGATCTCTCGAAAATGAGTGAATGGGCAACAAAGGGGCAAATGCATTTTAACCTAAACAAGTGTAAAGTCATGCACATCGGGGCAAAGAACCCCAACTACACCTACAAATTGATGGGGTCAAAGCTTTCCGAGACAAACCAGGAAAGGGATCTTGGGGTTTTGGTGGACAGCTCAATGAAGATGTCAACCCAGTGCGCAGCAGCAGTGAAAAAAGCAAATTCTATGCTAGGCATGATCAGAGAGGGAATCGAAAATAGGTCAGCAAATGTTGTATTACCTCTCTACAAATCTATGGTAAGGCCACATTTGGAGTACTGTGTACAATTCTGGTCTCCGCACCTTAAGAAGGATATAACGGAACTGGAAAAGGTACAGAAAAGGGCAACAAGAATGATCCAAGGGATGGAGCGGCTCCTTATGAAATCAGGTTGCAACGCCTTGGTCTTTTCAGCCTTGAAAGACGGCGTTTAAGAGGTGACTTGATCGAAGTGTATAAAATCATGCATGGGATAGAAAAAGGTGAATAGAGAAAAAAATATTTTCTTTGTCACAAAACACTAGGACTAGAGGGCACTCCCTGAAGCTCAAGGTAGGAAAATTAGGACTAATAAAGGAAATATTTCTTCACCCAGAGGGTCATTGGGTTATGGAACTCACTTCCAGAAGAGGTTGTGACAGCTGTCAGCCTGAACAACTTCAAGGCAGGATTAGACAGATTCATGGATACCAAGTGTATCGGTAGTTACTGAAAAGGACATTCAAGTGCCACCTCGGAGTTGGTTGAGGTAGGCAGGATTTCCCTGGGTACTGGTTGTGGGGGTCGGGAGCAGGTCAGGGTTTTGCCCTCCCTTCTGCTCGAGGTCCCTGTGTACAACTGGTGGGCCACTGTGTGATACAGAATGCTGGACTAGATGGGCTGAGGTCCGATTCAGCATGGCTCTTCTTATGTTCTTATGTTCTAGTTCTTTGGTTATTCCTCTTTCTTGGAGGATGGAGTAATTGCACCATTGTTCTATGGTGTGTCCTGCCACCTGGAAATTAAATTAGCCTGCTGCTTTCATGTATGGTGAAGGACACTCTTTCATTGCCACCAATGAAATAAAAATAGACTCCAGTCCAGTTTGCTTCCATACATGGAAGTGGAGAATCATCATCTCCTTTTCCTCAGGTAGTAAAATCTGCCAGGAGAGTTCAGCAGGGATCTTTCCCTGCACTATCTGGAAAAAAAGGAATTAAACCTTCTGCATACAAAACATGAGAACTACAACTGTGTCCTGGTCTCAATTTGACTGACGGTTAACCAAATTCCTTCAAGAAACCTATGACTAAAGCAGGAAAACATTAGCTTGCAGTTGTTCCCAATTTTGGGCAACAGCCCATTTGCAGTGATGTGAACACTACCAACCTAAGAACACATGTAACTTGTGTTCAATGGTATATTGCCATTAAATGTAGAGATTCCACTTAAGTAAAACCCAGAACAGATCGTGCTGAACTAAAATGTTCCTTCTTTGGGAGGAAAAGTTATTGCTATGTGCCATTAACCACAACAAGGTAATTCAATTCTAAGGTGGGTTTGACAAAAATGTATGCAACGTGGGGTTGCCTTTGAAGACTGTTCGGAAGCTCCAAATGGTCCAATGGGTTGCAGCCAGATTGCTCACCAGAGCTACACACAGGGAGCGTACAACCCCCCTGTTGTGTCAGCTTTACTAGCTGCCAATCTGCTACTGAGCACAATTCAAAGTACTGGCTTTAGCCTATAAAGCCCTAAATGGTTCTAGCCCAGCTGAACTTATCTCCCCCTATGAACCCTCTTGGAGACTGAGATCATCCGGAGAGGCCCTGCCCTTCGTTCTGCCTCCATTGCAGGTGCAGTTGGTGGGGAAGAGAGACAGGGCCTTTTCAGTGATGGCTCCTCGGCTCCCTAACCCTCCCCAGTGATATTAGATCAGTCCCTTCCCTCCTGACTTTCAGAAAAAAGGTGAAAACACAGCTTTGTGACCAAGCCTTCAGCAACTAACACAGTGCAACAGATGAATTGGATTGATGTGTAATAATCACTGGAATGGTCTGACATTGATTATGAATAATGTGATTTTATGGCTGTAAGTAGTATTGCTTATGTTTTAATTGCTTTTAACCTCATTTAGATTTTAACTAAATGTTATTTAATTGTTGAACTGTTTAAGGCAGGGCTGCTCACACTTTTTCAGCATGCAAGCTACTTATAAAACAACCAAGTCAAAATGATCTACCTACCCACTACTCAGAGAGCCATAAAAGCTAAATATTTGGAAATTTATTTCAGTGAGAGCCATATAATATATTTTAAGACTGAATTCAACTAAATGTGAGTATAATAAGCCCCTGAATTTATTCATAATAATGATGATATTCATTCAGCCTCTGCTAATAATAATAATAACAACAACAACAACAGGTTCCTAGAGTACAAGGAGACCTCCAAGGGCCATCCAGTCCAACCTCCTTCTGTCAGAGGGGAAAAATGCAATCAAAGCATTCCTCACAGATGGCCATTCAGCCTCTGATAATAATAATAACAATGGCTCCTTAGAATAGGAGGAGACCTCCAATCTACAAGGTAACAGCTGATGATTTGCATTTCAGTGGGGAGGTAAGTCCACCCTGGGCTCTAGCTTGAATGGCAAAAGAGCTGTCCTAGGTTCTCTGAATCTTATGCCTAACCTAGTTTGACACTTTGAACAGCTCTTTTAATGTTCAGGCAAATTCTTGAGGCAGATTAACCATCCCCTGGGTATGGAAACCAGCAGCCCTTGAATCTATGGGTGAAAGCCTACATCAGGGGTGGCCACACTTTTTCATCATGCGAGCTACTATGTGAACAATCAAGTTGAAAAGATCACCTGTTGTGCATGTGAGCGTGTGTGCGCCTGTGCGCGCACATGCTCCTACTGCAGCCTTCCATCCGCGCAGGGCTTCTTTCTTGCCTGCCCATGAACTCGCTGCCGCGCACCCGGGAAGGGGATCCTCCTTGCTTGCGCGCACGCTCACTCTTAATGTCTTCATTGCCTTCCTCCTTCCTGCTGCGTGCTTCTTGCGTGCACAGCAGGCCCCTCCCATGCACGCAGCAGGAGGATATTTATAGGCGCACCTGCCAGTGCTCTGGCCAGATATGCCCCCTAGCAGCAACCAGTGGGCGGTCATGTCACCACACCGTGCGTGGCAAGACAGCGCTGAAGACCCGCCCACCCTAAAGCCTCATTTTGGCAAAGAATCCCCGCAAGGTGGCGGCGGGGCGCACGTCTTGTAGCGCAGGCAGGCGCGCCATCTGGCTGGTGAGGCCCAAAGATCACCTGGAAGAGGGCCGAAGATCACCTAGGTGCTCCCGATCACCATAATGAGCACCCCTGGCCTACATATAGAGAGGTAATGTAACTTTACACTCACCGGGTTGTGTGTTAGATGCTGCATCACCACTTTAGGTTCTTAAAAAACTACACCAAAATGCATAATTGTGAAATTTACTTCAATGCACAACATTCAAAGTGCACCACAGCGTAATGTGTCATCATGCACAATGACATTTCATGCATTTGCAGCTTTGAATTGAACATGATCATTGTGGCAACGTGCAACTGCAGATGTAACAGGACCCGTGCTTATGAAGGGATGCCAGTCCAGTATACCTGGGGTGGTATTACTAGTTCAGGACAGGAAGAAGATGTTAAGGGATGGGTGATTATTGTGACCTTTTGGGAAGGAGATGTCTGAACCATGGGGTTTGATTTTGGCTTTCTGATCTCTCCTGTCATCAGCTGCAAATGAAGAGATCAGGCCATCATAAGGAGCTATCCAGCCATTACCCAACTTATCTTTGGACATAGGCACTACTGGATTGAATGGAAAGCTGAGACATGTTTATTCTGCCCTTTCCATTCCCCCAAGCAAGGGTGGGCAATTATTTTTGCCAAGGGGCCACACGAGAGCCAAAAAATATTATGGAGGGCCGCACCTAAAGGCTGAACTACATTCTAATCTACATTATTTATTTACTATATTTACTAAATTATACACATCATTAATATTAACATATTAATATATCAAGAAATATTCATATATGATAAGTATTAATATCATAATTATTATATTATAGTATATATAGACATTATAATATATTGAAATTATAATATAATATAACATTATATTATATTATTAATTATATTATTATATTATTATAATAAAATTATTATTATATAAAATAATAATAAACACCGCTAAAATAAAATGAAATAAAATTCAAGAAGACAAGGTGCAAACCAAGATAGAGGCTGACATCCTCAAGAGAGGAAGGATCCCAAGATGGAATGGCCAATGGACCTAGCCCAGAGGATGACAAAGTGGACCCAGCTGCCACCGCAGCAGAGCAGAGCAGCAGATGATCGGAGGCTGCAGGCCTCCACCTGCTCTCGCCCCCAGCCATTTCCCAGCTGATCGCCCTGCCATGGAGTGCCTGCCATCCTGGCTTTGGAGTGCCTACCATCCCGAGAGGCGATCCGGGACTGCAGCGGGAGCAGTCGGCGAGCTGCGGCGGGTGATCGCCCTGGTGAACCGGAAGACGATCAAGTCTTCCAGGTTGCCAGGACGATCAGCCACCGCAAGTCGGCGACTGCTCCCGCTGCAGGCCTGGATCGCCTCCCAGGATGGCAGGCACTCCAAAGTCGCCGCTCCTCTGATTGTTCTCCGGAGCGGTGGGCTGTCTGCCGACACAGGCCCCACAGCCCGCGATGGGATGGCGGCAGCGGCACCCTTTCCTCTTGGCCCCGTCCCTGACGCCCTTCTCCCTGGGCCGGACAGAATCTGCTGCTGGGCCGCATCCAGCCCATGGGCCATAGGTTGCCCAGGTCTGCCCCAAAGGCTTGGAGGGGCAACAAGAAGAGAAGCAGTCTGGAAATGTTGTTTAGCTGTTTTTTTAATCCAGTGGCATTTGAAACCAGCTGATAAAAGCTCCCAAACTGCACCTCAATGTTCTGTTCATGCAAACAAACACACCAGTAAATGTAAAGTCACACTGACCCACTCACATTCTGCCAGCATCCTCTTGTAAACTGGTGCCACCTTGATGGAACGGCATACTTTTGAAAACAGGCTTGAAACAGACTTTTCTCCAAACAACCCTTAATCCTTAAAAAGAAACAGTGAAAGCAGTGAACAAGGTACCTGGGATTTTATTCATTGTTCCCTTTGGGTTAGTAAAAGTTCCTGGCCTGGCCCAACCCTGGGTACATATGTCTGTTTTTAAACCTTCAAAACCACAAATATGCAATAGCTTCTCTCTCAGTTCTGCATCATCATCATCGCTCAGTGATGTTTCGTGACTGTTTTGTTTGCTTTGTTTTTCTAGTTGGAAGGTGTAGGAATCTGTCCCTGAATTGCTTCCAACCCCATTTCATAAAAGGAAAATCCAAGACATTGTGGCATCTGAGATAGAGAACTTAAAAATACCTTTCCCATCCATTCAGTATTATACCTTTCCCATCCATTCAGTATCTCTGCCTTGATAGCGTCTGCAGGCTCACGCCCGGCCCAACTGTTTAAGGTGATTCGGTCTTTGACGACGGTCCCTACTGTCCCAAAAAATAGCGATCAGGCCCTTACCGCCGGTGCTTTTCAGAGCTTTTTGCAGACAAGATACTGAGCCTCCGCCCGGGACCTCCCTGCCACAGTTGATACAGTGAAAGAGCTCGAGACTCCGTGGCCCTCCGCCGGGGCCCACCCTCGGCCCGGCCGGCCACTGGGCGCAGATGCTGTTGACAAGATAGTAACTGCAGCTCGCCCTACCACCTGCTCCCTCGACCCGTGCCCCTCCTGGCTTGTTAGATCTTGCCTGGAGGGCTCGTGAGCCTCTGTTGAAGATCATTAATAGCTCCCTTGAGCAGGGTTTTTCAGAGTGCTTGAAAGAGGCGGTGGTGGCTCCATTACTGAAGAAACCATCATTGGACCCTGCGGTTCCCTCCAACTACCGCCCAGTGTCGAATCTTCCGTACCTGGGCAAGGTAGTTGAGAGGCAATAATGGAGCAGTGCAGTCCTTCTTGGATGATGCAACATGGCTTGACCCCTTCCAGTCCGGCTTCCGTTCGGGGCATGGGGCGGAGCGGTCCTGGTCTCCATCAGATCAACTCCGCTGCCAGCTCGACCAAGGCGGGTCTGCGCTGCTCGTGTTATTGGACCTCACGGCAGCGTTTGACACGGTCGACCACAATCTTTTGATCCACCGCCTGGCCATGGCCGGAGTGAGGGACAGCCCTTAAATGGCTGGCCTCCTTTCTCCGCCAGCGGTCTCAGCGTGTGAGGAGAGTGAGGTGGTCTCCGGGCTCCCCATTGACTTGCGGGGGTTCCTCAGGGGCCATCCTCTCCCCTCTGTTATTTAATCTACATGCAGCCGCTTGCACAGCTGGTGCGGAGTTATGGAGCTGACCTGTCATCAATATGCCGATGACACTCAGCTCATTCTGAGGATGGGGGCAGGCCGGAGTCCGTCCCGATAATTTCAGCACTGCCTTGAAGCCGTAACTGGATGGCTGCGAGCCAGTAGGTTGAGGGTGAATCCGGCGCGGAGATCTTGTGGCTGGGCCACGGGCGGGATGGGTGCCCGGCTTCGACCCTGACGGTGCGGCACTACAACCAGCGCCGTCAGTGAAAAGCCTTGGCGTCCACCTGGGCGCCCAGCTATCCCATGGAGGCCCAGGTCTCCATGGCCAGCAAACTGCCTTCTTTCACCTCCGCCAGGCGAGGAGGTTGGCCCCTATCTCTCTCGGAATGACCTGGCCCACGTGATCCAAGCCACGGTCATCTCGAGACTGGACTACTGCTAAGCAGCTCTCACGTTGGCCTGCCCTGTCGTCGATCCGGAAGCTCAAGCTGGTGCAGAACACGCCGCCCGGCTCCTGTCTGGGGCTCCAGCAGGTTGCCGAATAACTCAATCTTGCGGGATCTGCACTGGCTGCCTATTGAAGCACGTTGTGCCTTCCAAGTGCTGGTTCTTACCTTCCAAGGCCATTCACGGCCTGGGGCCAGCGTATCTGAGGGACGTCTTGCCCTATATTGTCCACCGAGATCACTGCGGTCTGAAGGAGACCAACCTGTTGGCAGTTCCATCTGCCAAAACAGCCCGTCTAACATCTACTCGCGGAGGGCGTTCTCAGTGATAGCTCCTACGCGCCTGGGCAGCCCCCTCCCGGCTGAGCCAGAGCCCTGAGGACCTGCTCCCCTTCAGGCGGGCCTGCAAAACCCATCTGTTTAGGCAGGCCTTTGGGGAGTAAGCCCTCACCGCTGCTGTTTTTAATCTGCCATTTAATCTGTTTTAACTGTTTAATTTATTGTTGTTTTAAATTGTATTACTTGTACTTTGTTTTTATGCTGTTCCCCAACGGAGCCAGTGGTTTGTGAGCCGCCGCGAGCCCTTGGGAGTCGGCGGCGTAGAAATCGCAATAAATAAATAAATAAAATAAATAAATTATTCTTATGTTTATGTTTATACCCTGCATTTTATTTTACAAAAGAGATCCAAAGGAGCTCACAGTAAAGCCAGTTTAAAAACTAAAAATATACAAACATT